>JABASD010000657.1:0-63561 GCA_019776165.1 Pogonognathellus flavescens | reverse complement strand
TGTTTTTAAATATTCTTTTACAAGATTAATTATACTGCTGCTAATACATAGTGTTAAAGTTGATGTGATGGTGTCACAGTTAATGTTGTCATGTCGAAGTTCACAATACCCTCACGATACTTTATTGCACCGTTGCAAATGGTTTATTATTATTGTTCTTGTAGTGCAGTGGAGTGTAGGTGATAATGACACTTTGTAGACTCCCGTTTCCTTTCCACTTTCTGTATGCTTTCAATGGACCATCTCACTTGTTCTCCTTCTTGCACTACTCTTGTTTGTGTACACACTTTCCCTGTATCTCATGCACTCTATTATTGTACACAGTAATTGTGCTTTCTCTCTTAAACTGAAACTGCAATGCACATACACGGATGTAAAATAAATATCTTGAGACATTTACAACGCTGTGATAGAGTTTATATAGCAAAACAAGGTATTGTCTGTGTCCTCCTTGTATTTCTTGAAATTAAAGTGGCTGACTGTGTCGTAGTTTTGCTCTATGTCAAGTCAACCACTACTTTTATCTTTGTGCTTACACACGACAGTCCTTAACTCTTAACTGGTTTGGAATCCTCGTTTCATTTTATCGAGTTTGACTTGTATTTATTAAAGAAAATGTAGAATGGTGAAATAGAAAGACAGAAGTCTGTTGTAGTTAATAATATTAGTGTGTGTTGTAATCAAAGGCGTAACTATAGGATTTTTGAAATTGCGGGCTCGATAGGTCTCGAAGGTTCAAAGGTTCAAGTGACAAATTTTTTATTAAATAACCCTAAAATCGGGCGGGGGGCTCACGTCCGGTGAGGGCATAGGTAGATACGCTCTTGGCAGTAGTAGTAGTAGCAATAATAGTAATATTATTTGAGACTTTAGCATTTACTTATCCTGGTGGATGTTACATTTGCCTAGGTGTGTATAAAATGGTTATAGACTGTGCTTGCGTTATAATTTTCTTGGATGTGACTTAAAGTTTCATGCATTGCATTTCTTGACATCATTGATGACAATAATATTTCCCTAAGATGTTTCTCGGCGTTTGTGTGTGTTGGTTTTGCGTGTTTGTTTGGATTGTGGAAGTGTAGGAGTCGTAACTCTGGGGGATGGAATGAGGGAATAAGGCGAGAGGCCTGCTGTGGAAGTGGAGCTTTTATTCATGTTCTGCTCTTGTGTTTGGGATTAAGAGGGAAATGGAACCAAGGCAAGGCGGATGATATTATTGTTAGTGCCATTATCACCACTACAGTTATTATCTCGTTTATTTTCTGCGAGCGCATTCTCCGTCACTTTCCTGTCATTGATCTTATGTTTGGACATTATGTTCGTGACTCTGTGTCTGTAGCTAAACCTCTTCACCACACTCCTTTTACCCGCCACCACACTTTATCCCTTCCCTGCAAATAAATCTCGAAATGTTTCCAATTTATAAGATTTTCTTCCATTCATCCTCAGGTGTTTTGTTTTATTCACTGTATTATTACAAAAGATTGAGACACTGATAGTCTTTAATAGGGTGTTAGTTATTGTTGCTTGGGTTTTGAACTCTCGTAGTCCTATTTACTGCTATTACTCTTACCAGCAGAGTCGACGCTTACACTCGCCTATGTATTCATCTTCCGTGTTGGACTCTTAATTGTGTTTTGCTCTTAAAACCATAAACATCTCTCTGCCATTTTGTTATTGGCAATAAAAGCATCTCCTACAAACGCAATTTATTCCTGCCACCATTTCTAAATACAGTTTCTAAATCACCCGCAGAAATGTTTTCGGAGAACCGGAGAGAAATATCAAGTCAACAACTTTTACTTGACAGATGACAAAGCTTTTATTTTCAGGTAGTGTATATAATATGTATGAATGTATATTTACAAAGGGTACAACATAAACATAAAATAAACTTCCATTACTATTTTTGTCGATTTCTGCATGGTAAGTGTCGCACTATGTATTTCTATGTACTTGACGTGGTAGTTCAGTTGAATTTTCTTGGGAAACAAGTCATGTTTACGACTTCATAGGTTGAATCTCAGTGCATTTTGTAAATTGTGAAGAAAATGAATGTGATGACAGAGCGTAGAGTACACAGTCATTGAAGTTTTGTATAGAATGGTTGATAGCTGTTCAAATGATTCGCATCCGACCAATTCAAGTTACGTTGAAAACTTGAGTCTGTGTGCAATTTGAGAAGACAGAGGAGACACTACGAAGAATAGGACACAGTCAGAGAAAAATTGACAAGAAATCCGACATTTTCTCCAGAATGGCTTACACTCTATGCATTTTCAACCCCACTTATTCGACTTACCCACCGATATATAGTCGCGGTTATTTCCCCACACAGTAATATAGTAAACCGCTACTAAGTAGAAATTTCTGACTCACAAACTCGGCTGCATAATATTCTACTGCGTATATCTTCCAAAGCAAAATATTTTCGTTGCTCGTGTTACCATTACAATTTCATGCTATTACAGTTTAAAGGTAACTCTTACATTTACATAGATATACCTACTTACATATTCCATATAGATACAATGTTAAATATATTCAGATATAGTACGAAAACATAAAAGGGAGTCACATTCTCACATTGAATGGTTGTAGTAATGTGGTTGTCTAGTTAATCAAGGTGATGTATTATTATGGTTGACTTTGGTTTTGGTTAGCATGTGGGCAAATGTCGAGCTAATAAATATGAGCTTAGGTCTGATTTTGAACGTTCGGTTGTTGTTATGTAGTACTTCTATTACTAACTGCGTATGTTCCTCTGTGTGTGTGTCTGGAGAAACATAACACAGAGAGACATTTCAGTTGTGCAGCACAGAAAGCAAAGAATGAAGGGGAGAGAGATCGAACGAAAGGAATGAGTGATCAGATTGAATTCAGTTTCACTGACTCGAATCGAATTGAACCTTGAGCCACACAGTTCTCTTCTGTTTTCATCTACTATATAAAATAAAATATATTATTATACTCTTCATTCGCCATTCTCAATTCCACTCGCCTGTAATATTTATATGTAGCATGTATAGGCTCACAGTATAATTTTCAATGTGAAACTACTACTATTTACTATATAACACAGTATATAGTATAGGGCTCCTGTGTAACACTACGACCGTATGTGAAAAATTGTTTGTACAGTTCATAGGTACTTAGCAAGTAAGTAGTCTGTCCGTGTGTGTGTGTTTACCCTGGACTTATCGCCCTTTGGAGAAGAATAGAAATTGACATCGGCGAAAACATGACGATATATAACTCACCTAGGCACACACAGTCCTTTATGCACGTTGTATGTATATACCTTATAGTTAAATTTTATTAAACAAACAGGCAAAATACTACAAAGCAACTCTAGAGCATAATATAGTAGCAAAAGGCGATTGTAATAAAACCATGGAGCTGTATATAGATATTAAGGGTTATACATAGAGGTAAAGTTATAATGATCAACATACTTTTTGTCTGTTTGCCTGATAAATGATAAGTGAGCATCAGAGTCCTTTTTCAGTTCTGTGTATTTATTTTGGGCTGACTGAGTGACTTTCGTCATGCTGGTGACTTTTGAGAGTGATGATAAGCCTTTTCAATGCATGTATCCTCCTTTGAAATCAAATGTATTCAGACGAGTTCGGATTGAATCTACTAGAACCTAATATAGGGAATATTCGGGTATAGGTAGTTATTATTATAATGTTTTTGAATAATGGATTAACAGTATAATTTCTCAGTGTACATTATACACATAGAACTAGTACATACCTAAAACTTTTGTTTACCATTTCGGCGGATTTTCTATTTTCAAAGTTGTAGCCATTAACAGTTTGTGTATGTTTAGTAGTATAGTAGATTCTCGTATATAACAGTCCAGAAAAATTGCAAATATTAATGGGCATCTTTTAGAATAATCGGATTATTTGAAACCCTTTGTTTCCTACTTAACTTTTGGTTCTTTCCCTTTAAATAATTGTACAATAGTATTACCATATAGTTAAATCCGCAAGAATTTAAAGCAAAGTTTGTATGTTCTGCAGTATGTATATATGCATACCCATTAGCCATGGGGAGAGTTGACTGATTTTGTACAAGTATAAAGGAGGTGATTTTTCAAAGGAAATTTTGGTTCTCGTCAGTAGGATCATAATTCACTGGAATTGAATGAGGACATGGCTTATCTCTAAGCAAATAAGTAAGTGCTAATTAGAACTGTCTGTGTTATGTCAACAGCAAGTTATCGTTGCAAGATAAAACAATTAGAATTGCGAAGAGTGCATCGAGGACAAAGGAGTGATAAAGAAAAGGATTCATTCCAAACAGCCAGGTTGTCATGAGGTCTATAAATTATAAAGATTAAAGTGAGTAAATAATATCTTCACGGCTGAGTCAACGTTTCCTCTCCCAACTTCCTTCTTAGCATTGCCCTCACACTGTTTATTCCTATCGCTCCCATGCTACCATTCCCTACATAAATATAACATCATATCTGTAGTTATAACAATTCTATAATATACAAAATGTAATTTTATATGTATACCTATACCTACCACTAACCAGACATTACCTACTTAATAAAAATACAGAATCATAGTAATAATATATCTCAATAAATATTTTTCATGTCAATAAATCAAACGGCAGTTTAAAAATTACATTTAAGTGATTATACACAGAAAATTTCTTGAGTGGATAAAAACCACATAAGAAACAGAAATTTGTTAACATTACAGTGTAGGAAATATTAAAATACAGAAAAGTAAGTTTGTCAGTGGATTTATAGGAATAGGTAGGGTAATATATGGTTTTTGTGTGTAAGAGAAGAGATCTGGATTTGCAACATGCTTTACTTAAATGGGTTGACTTGTGTAAGTATATGAGTATATGTGTGTTTTGTTTCGGAGGAGAAGGCTGAAGTGAGTTTTCTGGTGAGTGAGTGAGTGGGAGAGTGAGCAACTTGTTTCTTATGTGTTTAGAAATCATGTAGATTCAAATAGGATGGTTAATACGGATTAGAGAGACAGACTGACAATGAGTTAGAGCTTGAGCGGAACAGCCACTCGGATTAGATTATGAACATACATGGCAGTAGTGCCGTTGAGTAAGTGGTGAGACTTATGTGAATTTAGATAGGCAAAATGTGTACGAGTTGAGAATAGACGAGAGAGACAGAGAGAAAAGAGCATTTTGGGGGCAGCGTCACAGACACAGACAACGAAACACTTGCACTTGGCGCATATGGTGTGGTGTAGTGCATTGAAGGCTGAGTAGATATTTCCGAACTATATGTGTAAAGTATTTACTAGTGGAATATTACTGAGTGTGGTAAGAGTCCTGGTAATACAAGAAGAACGTAGTGCAATAGTAGTACATTGTTTGATGAGTGATATCATTGGCGAAACTACAACAACGACAGATTGAGAATAATTTATTCGCTCGAAAGTGGCAATGGAGCTGAATGTTAGTGAATTGCCTTGTTTTGCCTTTGCACTGCCACAGATACAGAAAGAGAAAATTCGTACTTGGGCTACACTCTCTCACAATATTTGAGTGCAAGTGAAAGTTTCATTTCCTTCGTTTCTGTCGTTTCATGGTTGTCGCTGAGTCAGATTTCCAATGAACAGCTTTTTAGCTAGGCTAATCAACTCAAGGAATAATGCCAACCAAGAATTCCATGCCATTGTTGTGGAATTGACAGGGAAACTGTCTACAACTGTATTTTACTACATGTACTCCTCAAGTACCTACACACTTCCACTCTGTACCTACCCATGTGTCACTCCGTTCCATGCTACAAAACCCTACTGCATATTTTAATATTTTACTTATATAACTATACTCTTACAACCAGAACCACCAATTAAATTCACAAATTTCCTATGCTTTGAAGATTAAAGCAATTTTTTCCACAAGTACCGTTGTTTACAAATGCAGAAGTAGTAGCTTTAGAAAAGCCAAGAAATAATTTCTGTCAATGTTAGTAGTATAGGTATTCAAATTCCAAAGAAGATATTACTTTCACACTCGTACGCATGAATAATATATTTGTCACGAAAGAGAAACCTTTAGAGTGCGACTTACCGTAAGGACACCACACATTCGTAATAGGTGTATCTACTTACATCGCATTTTTGGATCAGTGCACTGTAAAATGAACATTATAAATACACGCGTGTTTCAAAAGCCAAAAGGCAGAGGCATACAGAGAGAGGTGCTAGTCAGGGAGTCAACGATGCGATGATGCAAAAGAGATGAGTTGAGCATCTGGATGTATTGTAGCTCCAGCAGAACTCGTGTATTCTTTGCATAGAAATTCTTAACCAAGTTAGCCCCTCTGATATTTATTCCACGTACATAATATATCCTCAACGTATTAAATCAGAAGTATCACATTCAAATCTCACATGTTTAGCTGTATAAGCCTCATAGTTGTATAAACTGCATTTTATTTCATCCATTAACTCATGTTACACACATTAATCTCACAAACGTAAACGTAACTGATATTATTAACAGAATAGTTTTGCGGTCGTCACGCTACTACACTACGCTACAATATGATACAGTCCGCTTCCCTGTAGCCGAGGAGGGTTACAATTTTTTGTGTCACATCAGCACACAATTATTTGTATTACTTTCAAAATAATACCAAAGGACGGGCAAATTGAATGTTAGGTGCTGTATAATAAATATAATCTAGTTTACGTCATATACATACTTGTATATATCTGTACTGTAAATACTTCCATATTTCTTACAGTACAATGATTCTATATTTGTATATACAACCAACAGTTGTTAAATAGCGTTCGACGGTATATTATATTGTTTGCTATGAATTCTCTCTCGGTACCGAGCCCACTGTTGCTACAGTATGAACAATATAGACGGGTATATTCTGATATAACTGTGACAATCACTTATTTCCTGCGACTGAGATGTGTCTACTACAAGTACAACATGGAATAGGGTGCTAATGGGTGGGATTTGTGTTCACACTCACTCACTCACACAAAAACGGCAGCAGCAAGACCCTTTTGAGAGTCGGACCATTATAATTTCCTAATCTCGTCATCCTCATCCACATACTTTTCCTCTCATCTTATCATCAACTCAACTGAAAAGAGTGAAATCCTTTTACCTATAGCTCCAAGATGGCCAGTCACAAGGCCGCAACACTAAACAGTTTTCCCATTATCGCTCCTTCTTTACAATGCGCTCCATGTAAAGTGTTTCTGTATCTGAAACAAGATATCCCTCCACACAAATACATTTTACCCCGGATAGATTACAAATTCCGAGCAGTAGTCGCGTCATTTGTATGTAGTTAGGAATGAAATGGGTATACATGTAAATAGTAAAAGCACGCATTTTACATGTTATACGGTTAGTTTATGCATTTTATCGTTTAAGGATAATAATTACATGAAAGTAGGTACGTCATTTGGTTAAATTTGTAGAGAGATGGGCATTATTACATTTGTCAATGTATAACAGTAGAATGAAGTTTTGTATGAAATATTTAGGCGCAGGATAAATGGATTATGTTTATGTACTATATGTGTTATGGAGATTCAGAGTAGATGGTTTACTTGACGTGAGGGAATTGGGAGGTATGTTGAGGAAACCACAAGAGTGCCCATTTGTTTATATCCGTACAGATGTGTTGTAGTGGTGTTATAGTGCAAGTATGTAAAGCGGTGAGAAATGAGTCTCATGTGTCCACGGATGATTATCGAATTATGCTAATTCCTTCAACATTCAATTATTCCGGGCTAAAGTGAGCTTTAAGAAGAAGGAGAATACTATAAGTGTCTGACAATAAAACCATTACGCTACATTATAACGAATCTCCCATATTAATCTGTTTACACTTATATACTACACTTTTATAGTTCAGTATCTTTCATATTATCTCCTCCATAGGTAAAATACTACACAAGCCATACTACATTTTCTATAGTTAATATAAAAATAGTAAAATAAATATCCTTTGCATTGAAACGGAGAAATAAATTACCTATAGGTATTTTCTATTCTATATCGTCATTTAGAAAGTGTATTGTTGTTTACACCGAAATGATGAAATGCCTAAATGGTTGTATTATTCAATAGAATTTTTTAGCTTTTATGCTTGTTTGTATACCCAAATGCTTTTAGTACAAATAAGCTAAACTTGTTAATAATTTAAATATGAGGAATTCTGTTCAGCAATAGTATTCATATTTCGTATATCAATGATATTAATAAGGTTAGTGGTAGTATTTTATATTTGTATAATGTAATGCTATGGGTTGCAATGTAAAGTATAACACTTACCTATATACTGTTTGCAATGCTACTCCTATTCTTACTAGGAGTGTTCTGCTACATTACAAAGTACTATTAATAATGTGTTCTCACTTGGGTATCCATCGTTCACTCTCTAAAAAGCTGTGCTCTCACTTCCAACCAGTTTAGCCAAGTGTGGTTGTAAAGAGGCCCTAATTGCGCTTAACAAGGAGTAATTTGTCATAAATAATGGGATTCATTTAAGAAGAGAGTCGTAGTCACAGTAATAGTGTTACGGTTGTAGGACGAGAGAGAGAATGGAAAGCCAAAACTAAACGTGAGGCATCGCAGAAGAATGCTGTTCTGTTTTCGCAGCAACTGCTACTTCCATGTACGACTGTTGGTATTCTATGTGGGAAGTACGGAGAATGAGTGAAGGAAACGAAGCAGAGAAAGTACACGCTAAGCAAAAGTTTCCTATAAAATATATGAGAGAGAACTCCACTCATTTTCAACTTCGTTAACACTTCATGGGACGAAGAGAACAGTGGCAATATACCATAACTGTAATAATATAAGAATTTCTCACAATGCTAAATGGTATTCTGGAATATTTCCATTTTTCGTATAGACGTCGTAGCTATATACGCGTGTTTGCTGTGTTCAAGCGGGAGTGAACAGTTGTAGGAGTTTTGAACAAACCTACTTAATACTTTCGGTTATTTATTACCCCGGACTCCTTCCTTCCGACTGTACGGCAGTTTCTATAATATCATTATGATTCTTTAGCTGAACGTGTTCTTTATACACCTTCCAAAACCCAAACAACGGATACAGACCGATTTATGCACTTTCTCTGTCAATATTAATTTACCGCACCACACATTTACTAGCGGCAAACCAATAGAAATATATATCAGTAGTTCATGCACATTACATTCAAGGGAAGTGCGAAGACGTTGAGAAATCCATAAGTCCATGTTAAAACATTCGCTGAACCGCAGTAAAAATCTACTTGGAATGTTTTACTCAAGGTATGTCACTGTTAATTTATTCTGCTGGAGGAAGTCAACTGTTTTAACGGCTCTCTTGCAAGATTGATTAAGAAGCACAGACAAATCATTTTCACAGATTTCTTAGCTTGGCTTACTGAAAATGCTGCAAAGTATTCAAGTTTTACTTACGTAATTTCGATATATTACGAAACAAAATATAAATTTCATGGCGTCACAAAGTATTAAATGAAATTTTACATTTGACTAGCTTCATTCGTTTTATTTACGGTTAAAATTTTATTTTAATAATAAACGAGTTGAAAAAATCATTTCCACATGTTGTAAAGGTTAAAAATGAGGTTGTACGACTAAAAGTATTAGGAAACACGTTTACAAGATTGTGTCATTGGTGAAAACGTGGAAGAATCTAATTAACAAAGTTTCCACTTCAATCTGTGAAATAACAGTTGAAAGCTACAGCGCTGACAGTACAGGTACCTACTAGAAAATAAGTGTTGAACAGGACAGGTACTGGGGAAAGATTTAAGTTACTATAACACGAGTAGCTATAAGAATAAAGGACTTTCATCAATACAGTAAAGACAGTGAATGCCTGCAATAAGAATGAGAGTAGATACTAATTGAGAAGAAGAAAGCTGTCGGAAAGTGGAGATCAGTCTCTGTACGATATAGCATGAAACCATGATAGACATGAAATATAGTGCCACTTCTGACAATATCCCTCAAAGCAGTAAGTAATACAACAACAGTTATCCCGAAAGTAGCTACACATTCCCATACAAACTCTGGCACTTCCAAACTGCGTACTATGTATTTCCATGCAGTGGGGAATGTTTGGGATCTTGTATTTGCCTTTTTGTCTTTCTTGAGGTTTTGACTGTGTGGAAGCAGAAGAATAAAGGGAAACGGCGAAGGAAAAGCCGACAGACGGACACTACTACTGTCGACATTGAACATTTGGAGGAATGAAGTTTTCAATGATCATCAAAAGTTGTATTAGATGGAGGATGTCAATCTGGCTAATGATCGGGCTGTATGTGATGGTGGTAGTGGTCTGGAGTTCCATTCTATATACTTTTAGTACACATACACACAGATACTAAAGTATTACTTGGTCTACCACCACCACTCTAAAACACTTTGTTAACCTTATAAGCGTGTTTCTATGTGTAAGTATGCTTGAAAACTGTTTCGAGCAGAGTTTGTATGTAGTTGGGGATCATAGAGAGAGAATAAGCCAAGGGACAGTTGAGAAAAGTGTACATAGCCCGAGAGAGGTATATTAATGCATGTGTATGTGTATATTGTGTGAATGTATAAAATATATATGGTGTGGTGTATATATACGTGGTCTGTCTGTCTGTCTGACAGTGAGTGTGGTATGGTGTGTTGGGTGAAGGAAGCAAATGACGCGTGATTTTGGCTTCTCTCTCTCTCTCTCTCTTTCTGTGGTGTGGCATATGGTGCAAATGAGAGTTGGACTTTTTGCTCTCTCTCTCTCTGAGTCTGGTGAGTCTCTTTCTCCCACACGGACTAGTTACTGTAGTTTTAGGAGTGGTGTTGTAAGTGTAGAACACACACACTCTTCTCACTGAGTGACTACTACTACTACTACTGCTCCTATTCTTTTTTGTTCTGAATGGTGCTGTGGTCTCTCTTTCTCCTCGATGAGGTTTTGCACGCCTTGTCTTGACTTGCTTGACTCTTCGAGTTGACTTGACTTGTTTTTCCTTAATGATTGCACACTTGACGTACTCAAATACTACTCCTATGGCCACATCTACAGACACAAACTACTCAACTGCCACTGCCTTTCCCTTTTTCTATATAAAGGATCACAGTTCTTACATAAACCTATGTTTATAGGTATTACTATGCTTGTATAGGTTATTTTATATAAGAGAATCCTTACCATGGCTTGGCTACTTTCGAATCGCTTGGGCACTTTCACTCTGATCTACCCGCAAATCTCTATTCTCAGGGGATTCTCACTCCGTCCGGTCGTCCAAATAATACTTTTACTATGTGTGTAGTGTGCAGCTTAGGTATATACAAATAAGTAGCATCATATGACGGAATACATACAGATGGGATATGTAGGTATGTTTTAGTACAGATGGGATATTATTAGAGTTACAATATTTTATGCTGGCCAGGTCGGGGAGACTTTACTATCACCACAGTAAGCATCATGATGATCATTGTCTGATGAGAATGGTCATGGCATCGACTCATCTTGTTTCTTGTGAATCTTCATGTGAAGTAAATAACATTGTGGTGTATTTTTACAGGATGAAACTAAAGAAATTTGCATAAAATTGCATTGGCATGAGGTAAATTTTTAAGAGCTATGAAATAGTAAATTGCAATTGAAAATTAGCTTTAGTTTTTGAATTGGTATCTACTGATGATGTAGAAGAGCGGAAAGGATTGGTCTTTGGGATTATAAGAAACAATATTCAGTGAATGTCTTTATAATATTTAATGTTATGGTTGTTTATAATAGGATTCAATTCAGCAATAAAGATTTAGTTTTTCTGGCATTGCTATAGACTTTCTGCTACTCTATTCAACAATTGTCTTCTATTTTCTTACAATATTCTTGAATTCAATCGTCTGTACTAGAATGAAAATATAAAAACTATTTTCTTGAATAGAGTCTTGGTGTTTTTATATGCAGCTCTTTGAATAGGTTGCTTTTGTACTGGTAGGATTACAAGTACTCAACATTTAGCAATCTAAAGCTTTGTTTATTTAATCGAATGGTGATTATTGGAATTACATAATGTGTCTTTCAATTTTCATACCTGTCAAATAATTGGTGAAAAAACCATTCAAGGATTAAGATTTACTGATTGTGAGTAGTTTTTGCCTACTATTGAAGTGCTGTATTACACGGCTTACATTTACTGAATCATTTATTATGACACATTAGAGATTTCTAATAAGACACCTTAACACAAGAAAAAATAATTCCAATAAATACTAGGTACTACAAACACACCAGGATTACAAATCCACATTTATTTATGTACATTAATACATGTGAATTGAAAAGAGTGAAGGAAGAAGCATTCCATTCTACAATAGTAAGGATAATGATCGTGGCAAAATGAATCTACAGAAATAAGTACAAGTTATAATGCAGTAGCATTACACGCATAGATTATGATACTACAGTTATTATCTTTGCATGTACAATTGAATTAATGACAGCACAATATGGGCTGTCGAATGAATGAATGGGATGTGCAGTTGTTGAGTAAATGAATAGAGAAACTTTGCTAATGACATGACGGAGCATGTGTCGAGTCTTGTTAAATGGAAACTTGAAAGGATATATACGATTTGATTTGTTTTCTACGATTATACCCCTTCTACATTTATCTCTCTCTCTATGCATACATAGTGAATGCATCCATTATGTTTGTTCCTTGCTAATTCTCTTGACGTAAGTCTAAATCGCAATGCTCACAGTCAACAATACCACGTAGTGTTACTCTCTACAATATTTAAGCCTATCAGGTAACCTTCGAATTTTCATTCCATTATAATATTACTAAACGAATAGCACTCACAGTGTAGTCATAATGTGATTTGGCTAAAAGTAATACCTATACGTACTATATACCTAATATTATCATCATCTGATGCTCTACCAACTCTAATACTGAAATACTTATTTAGGTACTAATTAAGTCAGTAATCATTATAAACAAATCTATATAAAGAACTAACTACTTATATGGAATCAAGAATTTATTACAAAATCTACTTGACGAATTTAGATAGGTAGAAATAAATAGAAGAGGCGGTACTGTCGCTAATGGGGAAAAAATATGTTTGTTTGTGACTGTGGATTAAAAACGCCAAAGAGCAATCCAGGGAGGGATGATGTATAATGTATTAAAAGTTAAATGACTATTATTAAGGTAGACATAGTAAATAAATTATAATAAGTGTGGGACTGTAACTCAGATATCATTCAACAGTCTTTGTAGGCTTTACTGTGTAAAATAGTGCTACTTATTTTGTTTATCATACTTACAATCATTATTCTATAATGTATCACTCGGATATATCTATTGCATAAGCCATATGTAGGATATAAATTCATAGACGTAAGATTCTTATAGGTATAGCACAGTAGAAGATCGCATTTAATATATCATACTGTATGAGAAACAAGGGACTGATGCGGGACAGAAGTTGTTGTATAGTTATTGGACATGAAGTGTTGATAAGAACGTTGATCTTGGAATGATGCTCAAGTTGAGATTGAGACTACAAAGTAGAAAAGCCGTGCCTGACCATGTTTTTGAGTTGTGAAGCTTGGTCCGGCTAATCAATACAACATTATGACGGCTTTGGCTTCTTGACGGTTGTTGTTGGCATAGAATGCAATCCGATCCCTTAATACTGCTTCAGTCCTGCAAATATATAGCACCTCCTTATATACAACTTATTTTCACAGCATACTTATTACTTACGAATGAGTCACTGAGAAAAGTGAGACAACAAGCCAGACACAGGGTAACGTTCGTAACCTGAAGTGTGAATTTCTATTCGATATTTCCGATATGTAAGAAGCTAAGCCTAGGAATTGTGGAGTGCGGACGAAGAACAAGAAAAAGTGAGCCAGGAAGAAAATGAGATAAGACAAGAATGTATTTGCGGGTGGTGGTGGTGGTTTATTTGTTGTAGAGTAGCACTGGTAGAAGAAGTGGTGGTGGTGGTGGTAAGAAGAGGAAAAGGAATCGAGAAAAGAGAATCGTGTACAGAAACACCAACATCAACAACTTGCACATTTTTTGATGTTTTGGCTGTGCCGTTCAATGAATACGGATGAGGATCCCTTGAACAGTTGACTACTACACTTGGACAATATGCTTTCTGCCGTAGTTTAGTTTTCCTCTATTCCGGGTGTGTGCTAACGATGAGTATAAGGTTACGGTTGCACTCTTCCGGCTCATAATATTGACTTTTGCCTTATGTCTTAGTTTGGCTTTACTTGGCCTGTCTGAAGATGAGCAGCAGAGTTATTTGACTGCAGTTGAAACTCAACTCTATCTCACAGCTCCTCACGTTTTTCTTCATTCTGCGGACAAATCTACACACTTACATATATATCCCCACATACTTTATTCCCCTATTATTCTTCAATTGTCAATTCTTAATATTTTACCACCACAAAAAAAATACAATTTTTGACACAATGACGATGCAGGAACGCATAGTAGTAGAAGCCTGACTAAAATGTAGTAAATTGATGTAGAAACTTTGTGCAAGTGAAATCTAGAAAATGAACGTCCCGAAAAGAGCAGAATATAAAATAGTGGAACATTAGCAGTAGTGATGATGAGGAAATAATAATACTCCTGCAGACAATGGGCAACGGAAATCTAGTGTAGCAGTAGTGTCTTAATTCATTGGTAGTACACAGAGTATTTATACTTCTCTCTAGAGCTTATAGAAACGCTATAGAGGATTTAGTAACCAATCTATACATAATATTATGTGTTATGTTATTGGCAAACAAGTGAAGATTTGTACATGTTGTGTGTAGAAGGAAGTGTGAGAGAGGAAGTTTAAAAGCAATGGTATAGCGAGCTTCATCTGCCCTGATGATGAAATGGAAACATCTGCTGGAAAAGAAATGATGAAGAATACAGAATAATCGTGAAGCAGATAGAATTTGATGAAACTTGCTATATTACTCCACAAGATGCATAGTGCAGATACTTAGTAGTTGTAATGGTAGCAGAGTGGAAGTAGTTGTGGTAGTAGTAGAAAGATTTGCTGAAGAATAAAGGAAGGTTTTTGGTGAATGGTGAAGCTGTGAGCTGACTGTTGGTGTTGTGAGTAATATCTATCAGTATGTGCGGAGTGTGATAAGGCTAGGAATGAGATTGAGATGTCACGACCGACACGAGACGTTAAAGACACCGCACGAGTCAAGTCAAGTGCGACAGCAACATTCAACGTTTCCACAATCACCCTTTCATAAGCATAAAGCAAAGTCAAAGACTGCACACAAAACAGAAAGATGAATGCCAGCAAAGCAGAGAGAGAGAGAGAGCCAGAGTATCATGGAATAATACTTCTACCAGAACAACTAGAATAAAAGACGAGAAGGAAACTTACTAAGCTAAGTATTCACTATTCACGCCAAATGCTGACAGAGTATTTGAAATGACGGCAGACTTGTTAAACGAAACGATCAACTACTACTAGGCAAAAATATCCTGGGAGGAGGGAGTGAGTCGAGGAAATGTAAATACATGTACATTTTCTCGCTTATTGCAACCAGTTACTATATATACTTATGGCAAAATGCTGTCATATCAAAAGCACAAAGCAACCCATGTACCTAAATAAGATGAGACGACATTACATTGTCAATTTTTTGTATTCACGAAGCTGATTTAATTTTTTCCTTCAATCACTTTCTCACTGCATTCATTTTTCCGCCATTGACACTGTCATTTTGCCACAAAGTACCATTTCATAGTACACAGAAAGATTCAATGTATCTCATTTTTAAATTCTTAATAATAAGCACACATTATGAAAGAATAATATTTTGCATTCGCATCTACATGTTTCTTCACATTATCACATTATTCCGTCGTAGTTTTCAATAGCTTTTTTCCATTTACGATCATATTGCACTTTGTTGAGCATTTATTCGCCTACTTACACATAAGAAAGTTTTTGCCATATTATATTATTTACTCAGGTAGGGAGGGAGGTACGGAGCTAGCTAGTGAAGGAGCTACGGTCTCCGTGCAGTTCTGTATACTGTTATGCTCACTTTTATCATCCCACGACTGCGATTCATGTAATGAACGAATGTAGCAATAATGAAATTGTAAAAGGGAATGAGAGGAGCATGAGAAAATGTTTTGGGAATGTGAAATTGTGAGTTTAATAGTGTAGATTACACATTGGCTTTGTGTAATGGGAAAAATGGCTGGTAGGAGCAGACAGGTTATGATTACTTATAGGCTCATATGAGTAGTACTTGGATTTTCAGATGAGTTTAAAGTTAAAGAGTCGTGTGATTTTGTGTACGGGTCTTTTCATGAGCAGATATAGCAAGAAGAGACAGAGAGAGAGAGTGGAGATAGAGAGGGGGAAGAGGAACGTCATGCAATGTAAAATGTAATATAATGGAATGGGAGAGAGCCCTTTGAGCCCGACATAAGTTACCACGAGCTGTTGTTTAAAATTTAGCCAAGGCAAGTGAAGGGAATGCAATATACTTAGTGGAGAACTGCGAGAAAAGTCTACACGAGTAGTTTCATGACGTTATTATTAGTTGAAAATCTGGGATGAGACTGAATAAGTATAAGCTAAGCGGCTTGTGCCTGTGTGTGGCAGTGGCAGTGGCACTGGTAGAGTATGGCAGACTAAGTATGGGATTAGGTTATGCACACGAAAAAATGAGATAATCGAGATCTAGGAGGGTAAAGTGGATGGAAGTAGTGTTTGTAAATTGCTCTATCTTCTTCTTCTTCTTCTTCTTTGTACGATGATGGTTTAGTCTTAGTCTTTCGAGTGTAGAACGTCTTCAGTATAGAGTCAAGTCTTGTGTGTGTCCTGTTTGCGGTCTCCGGTCTTCTCTGCCTATGGCTCTTCTTCCTTCTTATTCTTCAAACATGTTTAGAGTTTAGTGAGTGAGGATGAGAAAAAGACGATGGCAGAATTTTCACATATTCTTAGCATTACTATTACTGAACTACTCTTTGTCGTAGTCGTCGTCGTCTTCTTCGACGTACCTCTGGCAAAGCAAGGAAAGTAAAAAGAGTAAAGTAACGACGGGTTGAGTTGACACTGCCCTGAAGACACGCCTCGAAAGGAACTCACATAAGAAAACTCCAGTGTTGTGGATGCACTATGTGGAGTGGAGTATGTGAGTGTGTATTCTCTTGACTATTGTATGTAGATGGGATGCGATTAGGATGTCAACGTGGACGAAATGGGTTTTCTACATGTCGACGAGTGATTCTCCGCTGTGGAGGACACTATACCAAATACAAGCAAGAGATTCCTCGCAATAATGCGAATGGTGTAAGGATATAGTGTGTAGTTGTTGGACCATGCTCTACACCACACACAGATGGATGTACAGAAAACTGTGGAAGGCTCAACTTGAATTTCGTTTGCGAAACAAGACATGACAGTAGTTTTTCCCAGCCAGCCCAACCGAACAACCAACGTTTTCACTCACATTTACATTATAACTTACCCACTGCAATTCTCTGGCCAAAGAAGAACCAACTCTGTGCTTTTCCTTTTCTGCTAATGTAATTCGATGCTTTGTTGTACTACCACTACTACTACGCATACATGGCTTACGTATATCTATCTCTTTGTATGTTGAATGTCTATTCTGATAATTCTTACTATTAGATTCAGACACTAGTTTACGTAGTATAAGTACTACTACTACTACTAGCAGAACATGACGTTCATGTAAAAGTAGTTTTTGTGGGCTGCATAAGAAAAAGTGACGCGGGACTGAACTATGAGCTGATCTTGTAGAAAAACTCTATCAGATCACAACACACTTGCATCTCTCTATCTATATTCTGTCAGCACTTCTGATATGTATGATGTTTGCATGAAGAATGTTGTACGTAGTACACACTTCATCCTGGCACTTGTGTCTGGTGAATTTTTGCTGGGAGTGTGTATCTGAAGAGTGCAATATGTAAGTGAATCTGTATATAGATAGGACAGGGAAAGCAGCAGGATAGCAAAGTTGAGTGAGTGAGTGAGTGGCTATTGAGAGAAGAGCAGAGTGGAGGAGCACCCGTGTGGTAGCAGAAGCACAATACTCCGAAGAGAACATTGTTGAATGGGTCTTCCACACATAGTGGTGTGTCTGTGAGCCTATTGATATTGAGAGTGGAAACCCTGGAAGGATAAACAGTCTTTTAAGGGTTTATATGGCATGTTTTCAAAATGAAATTCCTGTGATATTGCATTTTCACAGCATACGCTTGAGCCCAGAGGAAGGGAAGAAGAAAATGCAAGAAAAGGCAAAGCCAAATCAAGCCAAACCAAACTAAACCACCACCACACCGAGGCAAAAGCAAGGCAGGCCAAGGCGGTTTCAGAAGATACTCTGGAACCAGAACCAGCAGAGTACAAGTGCAGCAACCACCAGCTCATAGTTCTGTCTCTCTCTCACATATCACATAAACCCACCAACAACATTCAACCAATGCATTGTTGTATGTACAACAAGAGCCATAGCAGTAAAAGTGGAGAAGTAATAGATGAAAACGTGAATGAGTAGTAGTCTTAGCCAGTTAGCTGCTTCTGCCACACACGGCTATGTATTTACAGACCAAGTGCATGGCACAAAGCTCACACAACCCTTCAGTTGACTACAATACTTTATGCCACTACGAATACTCTTTACTCTTTGTAGCTTGGGCAATTCAAGTGAGTCTTCGTTTCCTTCTGTAGTTCACTGAATGTTGACGACTTGAACGTTCTGCTTGTGGTTCTTCACTCTTGGTGACTGCATGTTGTACACGAAGAAGATGACTGCGACAACGATACGTTACGTTGATATGTTTCAAAACGGTGGTGGTGGCATAACACTTGAATTTCCTTGTGTGCATTCAGAAAATTCTCATACTGCTACTACTACTACTACTACTGATACATTGCTTTCTTCATTCTTCCATCATCATCCCTTATTCTGAGTGGAACATGTAACTGGATGTTCCTCCTGAGCAGATTTTCTTTCTTTATTCTCTTCAGGAGTGTAGTTTGTGGTGGAAGTCGTCGGAGTGGATGTTGGTTGAGTTTACTCGAGTTTCTCCGTGGATTCATTGCCTGTTGGATTTCCAATTGGATTTCATAGTACTTACAGATACTTGAGAGTAGTGAAGTATGTCTGGCTGGAGTAATATTATGTAAAGAGATGAGGTTAGGTTATGCAGAGGTGGAATAAAGAGTACAACAACGACTGTTACACACTTTGTAGTTTGTATATGTGTACTTGTGTGTGTATTGTGTTTGTGTATGTGTGTGGGACGTTTGCTCTGATGTGGAGTAATGTATAATGTATTTGTATTGCATTCGCCTTGCTTGAAGTAGGTAGGCCTGGCATTGTATTTGCTATTGGTGAATTGCTGTTTTCCATATACACTGACTGGTATTATATAATATGGGTCTCTTCTTTTCTCCTCTTCTCTCGTCCATCAAATAACATGATCTGCTGGCTGATGACAAGCGAAATGATATCAAAGCATCTGCTATATATTTCAATTTTCAAGCTTGACTTCACGAAATGATTGAAATTTTTTTCTCTCTGAGCTCTTGGCCCCGTCGTCGCCCTTTACATCACTCACGACTACTATTACTCTAAATCCTAAAACTCCGTTCACTTACGACAACAACTACTGGTTGTACTACCACTACCACTCCTGCAAACTAAACTACACAACACCACATTATACTACAAGTACATATCCTGCGATATAACTACCAGCAGCAGAATTCTCAGGTCTTTGTTGATGTAAATATCTCGTCCAACTCACATTGTTCACTACTTCTCCACATACTACAGAAACATAATACATGCACTCTCAATCTCAATAAGTAAATATGTATTATATACACAGCCATATATAGAGAACGTCAAGGAAGAACATGATACGTCCTCTCCTTTCTCTATACATATATACTTTACACACTCGGCTCTTCTAACCTTATTCTTAAATACAAAAAATAATATTACTGATGTATAAACATACGAGTCATATTTACTACGCATAAGTGTAAACACATAATAAATACATACTGAAGCGGCAGAAAATTATATTTACCATTATAAATATATATAGGTGGAAGGTTATACATGCGTGTACTATATCTATTAGGAACTATATGAAAAGTCTAATAGTAATCTCGCTCACTTTTCCTTGTCTTTCTCTTTTTCCGACTTTCTTTCCATTATTATGAGTATTGCTCATGGCAAAGTTTCATAGCCTTTGTGCATTTAAAATATATATCGTGTGTTGTGTCTTTCTTACGTTTACAAGTATGTGTGTGTGTGTGTGTGTGTGTGTGTGTGAAAGAAACTGGCGCTCCAGCATGGCTCACTGGCACCACACACACAAACACACTCTTTTACTCGAGAAAAGTTTTTCTATGAGGTTTCCTATTATTGGAACGAGGTTTTGAAATTGAGCTGAGATTTCCTAAAATGCCGTTGTATGGTTATAGTTGTTAAAGTGTGTGGAGAAGGAGAAGTAGTAGGAGGGTATTGTGATCTGCATGAATACACAGATACACGGAATTACCTTTCCCTCAGCGAAGGCTTACATCCTTAAATATTTTATCCTTTTCAGGATCCAATTCTATTCTATTGCATAAGTGTATCATAAAGAAGTTTTGAGTGGCTGCCTTCTCAATTTCCCTTATAAGCTTATACCTTAATAGCTAGATAAATACAACAAACAAGCTTAGTTGCCTCCATTCTGTTCCTAAGTAGTATACGAGTATGCTACTTATTGTTAAAGTTTGCGTCTCTTTCTCGTGTCCTTTCTACTATAATATTATAATGCTCATATCCTAAGGCCAGATTTCCCAAGAATGCTCCCACAACACTACACATTCCCTTTATGCTATTTCACTCAATTTTACTATATCTACTTATTTGGTTAGGCAAGTAAGTGGTGGAAGAGTGCTGGTGGTTGTGTGTGGTGGTAGATACACATACAGAAACAGGTACATATGGTATTATGGACTAGGAGTAGATAGAAGCAGTAGTATTGGTATTACATGGGTACTCGATGTGTAAAAAAATTGAAATTGACCAACGAAAAAAGAAGAAGTGCCTACTTTAATCTGGTGCTGTAGGATGCTTGCGGGAATGTGAAATCTGCAGTAATAGTAATGTACGCCAAGGAGCTGGAGCTACACAATACAAAGCGATTTTACTCAATAAGAAGCCGTAAAGGATGGATGATCAATTTCCTTTCGTAGACTTTCTCGTCATTTCCTTTTTCTACCTGATTTTTCTCTAAAGTAGATTTATTCCGTATAAGTGTGTGTGTGAGGTTGAGAACATGGAAAAATTCATACCATATTTTCCTTATTTGTTGTAAATCATTTCATTGAAATTGATTTTATTACGTAGTTCCACTTCTTTACACTTTACTAGTTCACTCACAACCTTTGATATTCTTCGTCCAACATATAAATAAAATTGGAGATCTGTCTTTACTCAACTTTCAAGTTAAAATATGATCGAGCAACACAAAAGAAAATTCTATATCATCGTCTCAGTTTTCATGGTCTGCAGAGTTGATTCGAAAACATAATATCTGATGTAATTTAAAAGAAATTTGAGTCCGTTTCAAGTATAACTCGTACATACACAAAAAATTCTTTGTAGACCGTGTCATTTCTTGTACTTTTACCTACATGTAGGTGTATTCTGATAAAAAAGATATTACCTATGACCTATGCAGTAATACTGGAACTGGTCAATTTAGCAATACATAATATTCTAAAATTATTTAAATAATAATTATAGTTTTTAAAACCTGGTAATTATTACCTTTTTCATATTCAACCTCCAGACGCATATAAAATGTGATTTAAAAATCCCAACTGATATTCATTAATAAGTATTAATCACCAATGATTTATTATTCCATTAAAAAAAACAGATTTGAAATTTAAAAATATAGTAATTATTTTTTAAAGTTTACACTTTTCAAAAGTGCGATTTACTATTTCCAATGGTTCTGTTGTCCCTCTTTAGAGCACGCGCGCTATAATTATA
The DNA here is from genome assembly GCA_019776165.1 of Pogonognathellus flavescens. Lineage (NCBI taxonomy): Eukaryota > Metazoa > Arthropoda > Collembola > Entomobryomorpha > Tomoceridae > Pogonognathellus > Pogonognathellus flavescens. The sequence continues at coordinate 41,466 of JABASD010000657.1, read as the reverse complement.
TGCAGTGTATCTCAATTGCGTGACAACTCTTGAAGAAGCCACTTACTTGTATTTATCTTGCTAAATAAATACATGAAAGACTTGACAGAGATTGTATAGGAGATGTAACCTTGTCTTGTCTTGAATAGTTTTACATAGCGTTTGCGTACGTGCAGAGCTACTAAATTGTTGGACCTGTTGTTCGTGGTTGATTCAGGAAATCGAACCAAGAAACCAAAGCCTTAAAATTCCTCGCTCCTTTATTTCTTAGCATTTCGTCCACTTTGGTTACAATCTTGTCATTGTACACCTCCTCTGAAAGACGTATCGTGTGCATGACATATAGAGAGGCAAAATCTCTTATATTTCGTTTTATTTTATGGTTCATCCGGTGGTCGACTCACCTTTGGCTTCCTCCATTCATTCACTCGCTCATTCATTCACTCATTCATCTTTTCTGAAGCCTGTGCTAGTCCTTGTAACTGAAACTTGTAGTAAACACTTGGAAATACTACACAAGGCTTCTGTCATTGTCTTCTTTCTTACCTGAAGTATATCCTTTCACTAAATCTTCTAGACTTCTTAACTTCTCTTGTACTTTTGTGCATTTGTATATGTAGTGAATAATATATTTATAAAGGTGAGTGACTTTTCCTAGGCAGGCATATTATTGTTTTCAAAGACAGAATAGTAGAACTAGTACAATTCCAAATGCCTACTGACACAGGCCACTACGTCGCACTTTGCACTATTGTAGTATATGGGTATTCTACTTCTCTTTAAGAATTATGTTCTACGCAATAGAATTTGAATGCCAAGATTACTGATAATATTTATGTATTGAAAAATAACCAACTTCTATATACACATAAAAATATGATTCATTATAATTATATAATAGGTAGGTACACTTCGTTAATACTTCAGATTATTTCAAAAACAATAGCTATGTACTAAGTGGGTAAAAACAATTATCTTACGTCCTGAAACGCAATTAAATAAATTGCTAAACATAATTTTGTCATTTACCATACGCAGCTTTTTTAACTCAAGTAGATTAACACTGACAATTTTAAGCAGATAATTACTCCATTAAACGTAATTGTTTCAAAGCGCTTAATATTTGATTGATATTGATAATATACTGGTCGTAGTCATAGGATACAAAATCACGGGTTTAATGTCAATTGGGGGTATCTTTATTAATAGCTTCCTCCTTGTAAATATATAACTGCGTATCTACTGCAAAACTGTACAATAGTCATTATGCCTGAATGATTTTGACGGATTACTAGTAGAAGGATAAGGTTCCTTCCGCAGTACAGTAGTATTTATAAAAAGACTGTAAAGTAAACTCTGCCATACCAGTTGGACTAACCACTAATCTTTATATAAGGATATATTGCTGAGCTACATATAAGGTACCCACCTATTATAAGAATGGTGTAGTATATTTTATTTAGACTTGAGAAATCAATTGTTGAAACTATTTACTAATCCCTAAACCTAAGTACCGCATCATCTCAGGAAACACGTAGCCTTATCCTCATCCTTTTCCGTACGTAGTTGATCCCTTGTCTATCTCTGCAATAATGCGAAGCACCGTTCGTATAGCAACTCCGAAAGGCCATGAAATTGTATAACCTCTTAAGTTTTCAACGATATACTCTGCAACGTTTTGCTGCATCACCTCTTCAGTGATCTACTGAAGAAACTGGAATTTGTTTGGGTAAAAAGTGTGTGGAAGTAAAAAGACTAAATAAAATAAATTATAGTGTAAAATTACAGTTTGTTTGTATACGTGTAGTGTAGTGTTATATGTTTTTACAACAAACTACCGACAGTTGTTAAATAAATAAGAGAGGGTCTTGCAGATATTTACTAGGACCGTAGTAGTTTTCTTGCTAATAAAATGGTAGTTTCGTATTGAGTGATTATTGAAATTGCTCTATATATCCAGGATTACATGCAGCAGTACAATACGAGACAATAAATAAGCACACTTTCCTTTTCTCGGAATGGTAATCGTGTAGGGACGAGCTGCGACATTTTCTATTATGCAGACAAGAAAATTCAGGGACGGGAAAGCCTTGTTTGAATGTGAGCATAGCAGAATGGGATGAAGCACCAGTAAAAAATCTAGGTTTCGGCAAGACCTCTTTTAACTAAAGTTCTGAGTATTCTCGAAAAGGCAAGAAGGCAAATGACATAGTTCATCCTGACTTATTGACTAGAGCAACAACTTTTCCAACGTAGGAAAATGAAGCAGAAGAGGAAAAGAGAGAGAACTGTGTGAGAGAGTCTTGAGTCGGGGACTGCGTGCCATTGGCAATGGTCGTCCCAGTTTCCTATTGCAGACTCCTCGAATCGTAAATGTCATTGACAATAGAGCTCTGTCGATGAAACCTTAAGGTTTATGGCTTTAAAGTTGTCAACATCCGTTTTGGAAATTAACTTGGAGATTTATCTTTGACAAATTGGCATTGTACAACAGCCATTCGGTGACTAAGAACCTTTGCGTAGAACTAGAAAGGCCAAAAACATTTATACTACATTATTCGCTTCCACTCTCAAACACTACAGCCACTACACAGGCACATAGAACTGACTAAACCACCACCACACAACTTACAAACAAAATCATATACACATTTTCAGACTCTGTTACAATTTTTCGAAGCATTAGCATTGTTTATTGAATTTATTGACGCGAATTGCGCTGCAAGAACCGGGTGATAATATTATAGTAGGCATTAGTCAGTAGTATATCTGTACTCAGTGCATCTATATCCTTCGCACACTTTATGTAGTTATGTAATTATTTTTAACCTAATGCATAGCTAAAAATTGCATTGTCCTACTTTTAGATTGGTAACGCAATACAATTAATTTAAAGATTGACGAAAAACTGCAATAAATTAATTATGGCAATGAGATTGCTTCATACTTTTGTTAACTTGCAGTAAAGAAAAGAAGGTTATTTCCCATTGCAAAACTGAAAAATGAATTAAAAACAATATTACAAAATTCCAAACAAATGATTTTTATGTCTGGTGCATATATCAGTGCAAATGTGACAATATTGTGATATTTAGATGACTTATTTACAATTTTGGGGAAATTGTTGTACAATTACAGATACAACTAAAATTTAGCTTTCATTGGTATATTGATGAATTCTGTAAACTTACCTAAATTTTAAAAGAAAAATGCTTTCAATAGAGTAATATAGATTGAGAAGAATATAATTTTTCTACTGTACAATGCAGTTTTGGGGTTATGCTAACCCAAGACCTTGACTTTATTATTTTACCCCGTGGAATTAGGTATCGAATTTCATAATCATGAAGATTGATGTGCATAATTAAGTATGCAGTGAACTTTTCTCACTTTAATTGTGATGTAGTACTCTTCTGAAAGTGTTTTTGTGTATTATTGTCATTGGAAGGTGACGTGATAATGGTTGGTTGTTAAACAAGTGCAAATAGGTGTTCGAAAAAGTAGAAGAGATACTGTGAAGGTAAAAATACACATAAGAATAAAATGTGTTTTGCCGTTTGACTGCCATTCGCATGTCATTATTAGTGAATGTGAGTTGAGGTTGAGTCACTCTTACTATCAGTCCAAGTTCTCCCAAGGTTCGTGTCTGTGTCAGATCCGATGAATGAAATGAATTGAATGTGTAGCGACCAGACGAGAGGAGAAGTGATTTGTTCAATCTCTCGTGTAATATGTTGTTTATTCCTATTTCCTATTGTGATCGTTTAGTCAAGCCAGTTCACATGCCTCTACTACTCCTATATCAAATCCAGTACCTACTACTCCCATAGAAAAACAAACAGAAAAACATCCTCATAAAATACGCTTTACTTTAGTATTATATATTGTACGGGGCATTGCCTTTTACTACTAAATACATTATTGAATATAAAACAAAATACTATTTGCCTGAAGAAGGAAATTGTAGCTTCTGGCTTCCTTTTTCTCCACACTATCTAATACCTAGTTCTGCAAACAATTCTTTTTCGTGTTAACATCGTAATGTTTCACAACGCCCCATTTTGTTGTACAGACTTTTGCACTTTTCCCGATAATATTGCAATTGCAAATTAACGTTTTTCTTGTATTAGTAAAGGATTAATAAATGTGTTAGGATATTTTATTGATTATTAACATAGGATTTATTTAATAATGAATTTGTTGTAGGTACTTTATTGAATGCGTAAGAGAAGTAAGCTTAACTGACATTTGTGTTATTCAGTGCTTAGTGTTTTTCGAACAATGCCCTACTGGGCTATTGAAATAGACAAGAATAGTGCAAGAGGAACTTTTGGTAATAATTATGGACTTGACTCTTCGACAGAGCATCTCAGCTCAGAATTTCATTTATCTTCCGTTGGATCTGTAGGAAAAGTTTGTGGGCGATCGTGAAAAAGACAAAAACAAGCATCGTTTTTCTCCCCATTTTACTGAAGTTGATTTAGTTGGTTAATACATTTATGTCTATCTACTACCCGCACTTGTTCCCAAACTCTCAATTCGTGGTATTGAGTCTTCATTCATACTCGCCGAGAATCACAGTTTTTACCGTGTCTTTTTCTTCATCTGGGGCTTTAGTTGTCCTCCTAGACACGACGGCAATTCATTTTATTTATCTGCTAAATGCTTCTTTCCTCATGCTATGTCTCCACCACAAACATTTCTTCAGCGTTTCCACTACCACTGTAACCAACTGTCGAATCGCACAGTTCATCGATAAAAAATCACTGGCAGGATTTTCTGGGAAAAACTTGATGGCTATCGACATTCTCACAGTTGAACAATTACAAAATGCTTCTCTATCCAAAACACAGTGTACATTGCCATTTTCTTCCCTTGCTCACTTTTCTTCTTTTTTCTCATCCCAATCGTCTCGATAATGTTTTTTGAAGTAGTAAATAGATTAGTACGCATCCTCGTCAGGTAGGCGTATATTGCTATTTAAATATCAAAAATAATAACTCGCTAAACCATTTTAGATGGTAAGGTATTAAACGCATTTAAAAAATATTCAGAAACTTCCAACACTTACCGTTATAATAGTTATATAAAAATGCGGTACCTACCGCTGAGTAAATGCTTTTAATCCTTCAATGATATCCAACTGTGCTAGATTTACACAATTACACGTCTGCGTGTGTGGTCTTAATAATTGTGACATTTTATCGTGTGATGATTTCAAGTAGCTGCACACAATTGTCAACTTTTGGTTTGGCAGCTTCACCCCATGTGAAACAGTATAATTATCATTGTTGTAAAATCAAGTTTTGGTACTGTACGTACTCAAAACAATAATACAGGAGATTTTACCCTTTTGTAATGTAGAAAGAAAGCAAGAAAGGAACCTTGTAGGTTTGCGTAACATATAAATATAATATGTGCATAATAGAATCTGTGGCTTGAAAAAGTCATCAAAATGAGTTTTGCTCTCTGAGTCAGATAATTCTTCAATAGCTTCTCATCTCTTTTGAATATTAAATTGCATAGCTGAGCCACTCAAAGAGACCCTCATGGATGAGCCGAATTCAATTGGTCTCTGAATGAATGCACGACACTTTTCTCTATTCCATTTCAGTTTAATTTCATTTTCAACAAACGGGATTGCTCTGCACGGATACACTGTTATTTCACAGGTATAGCTATTTGGAATATAAATATCCAAACAGTTATAGCTACCTATTACAGTAGTTTGTATATAGAGATATCTGTACTTTACCTAAGGGGATTGTAAAAGTTATTTATTGTTTCGGACACTGTCCCTTGTCCGTTTTGAAATTCGAGAACGGATTACCTAATCCGGTTAACGTAGAACACACGCATTTTAATGGTGCTGACAACTACATGACGCAAATACGTTCACGCTGAATAATAATTATTTTGTTCATGAATTAGCATTTTTAATGGCTGGAAATATTATGAATACATGTTTCACCTACAGCCTCTTCAAAATTTAGCAAATGTGTTTAAGTGTCTAAGTTTCATTTCATGTAATAAGTGCCACAGCTAATAGTAAAATGATTGTATTGAATAAATATATGGAGCTGTGAATTTAAATTCATGCAAATTAATATCTAAATTGCTATATTATACCTTTGAAGTATTTGGGCTTTAGTATTATATTTTCTGAATGCAAATTTTTTGCACGTCTATTTAATTCTATTTGTATTTTTTGTTCATTATAAATGTTTTCCGACAACTTTACAATTTGAGGCTATGTACAGTGTGAAAATGTAGAAATATATTGTTGAGAGTATCTAATATTATTATATTATGCTGCGGATGAAAAGGCATGAAAGTTCCCTGTGCTTGCTCTTGTACGACTGTTTCTCTTTGAGATAAATCTTGTTTCTATTTAGTGTCGAATTACACACGATTACAAAAGGGGGTTCTATTAAGATGCACTTAAGCTGAAATCTATTCATTCACTTTGATCGCATATAAATGTACTTACTATGTATTACACACATCACATTCCCATTAGTATTTATTCACTTCACCTATTATGATTTTTGACTCAAGCTTTAGCATTCTCTTGATCTTCATTGTTCAATGATTTACAACAACCATTTCATTCCAATTTGAGTACATGAGACACATGGAATCGAATTATTGAATCGAATAAAAGTTTGCGTGCATTCTTTTATTCGATTCTATCTGTCAAGTTGTAAGTAAAATATGAAGTGCTGTCTGAACTGTGTCCATATTCAAAATAACAAGAGTTCAATAAAATGTCTCACACACTGTAAAATGGCTAGTACTTCTTGTTAAATACATTCATACACTGAATTGCCTGATTTTTCCATTAATGCTACGAATAATATGTGAAGCATAGGTAGATATGTCTTAAAAAGTGATGAAAATGTTTAAGAGTAGGCAATGGAAATTGAAATAGCTGGGATTTCCTACTCCGTCAGATCAATGATAACTCGATTAAAATTGCGTCAACATGGACGTATGATGTCTTAATATGAAGATTAGGTATCCAGGAGGCTCGTACAAAAGGGCATTTGTAGAATTTCGAATTAGAACATGTTCAAAATTACACATTTCGAAAAAAATGAAATTGGCGGGATGTGTTTGGAAATTAATTGTGACCAAACCAAACGCTCTATTTTAAAATGGGCTTCCTTCTGACTCCAGCATATGTTCTCATTGAGAAGGTGAAAATTGAAAAATTTGAAAAAAATACATGGTCGAGAGCCCAGCACAATGCCCAGCTCTCGAAAATTCTCGCCAGCCATTGCATACCCTTAAGACAACGTTATGAGACTTCTTAGGAAAGTAGTATTGGAAAGAAAAATATATTTATAAAGGTGGTGCGTGTTGGGTTGGGAAGACGACAAGGATGAAATAAAATTTGAGTGTCACACGCTTATTAGAATAATAAGAATAATATACCCTCGAAAGTATTTTATAATCGTATGATGGTAGCACAATATTATCGTCAGATTTAGACACAGTGTGTATGTGTATAAAGTGCAAGTGGACAACAACAAGAGTTTGCCCATGTCACCAAGTTGAGTTGGACGATTTGATGATATTAGGTTGATAGGCGATGAGTTGGGGAATGAAACGGAGTCAAGGGAAAGAGACTTGAAGTCACCCGTAAGTAATGTTGGTATTTGAGCTAGAGCTTTTTCATGTCAGCTAATGTGAAGAGTATGGGATTTCATAACACAACAACGAACTATCTACCCGCTCTGTGTGATTTTGCTTGTGTTATTGCCTAAGCCACTCACATAAAATAAAGTAGCCGAATTCATAGAACTACAACAAGTTAGAGAAATCACAAGGTTCCGCATTTACCAATTGTTGAAATGCAGTGGAGTGTCGAGTCACATTTTCATGGTGACTACTGACTACACCATAATACCTTCATTCACGTTTCTCTTGTCCTCTGAAATTTCCAATTGACTTGAGTCAACTCGATTGTATTCAGCTCAATTCTCGTAACCGTGTCTGTTTGACTGAGGTAAACAGCTCTCCCAGTTTTTCTCCATTGCCCTCTCTTCCCCAATTGACTTTATTTCATCTGCTCACTAAATGCAATAAAATACACACACATACCCTACAAATCCACAAAACCCACTACACTACAGTGTTTCTATATACAGCAACACAACACTATACAGGGATGGTATACCTACAATATATATGGACATGTAAATACATGCTACACATATAATGACAATATTATAACTAATTTCTATAAACTTAAATATTACTCAAGGTTAAATTTAATTATCTGATGGAGTTAGTTCAAGTTTTGAGTAGTAATAACGTTTCGTTATAAAAAAAGTCTCATATGTATTTTCATGTGAAGAGTTTTTGCATTCAAGGTAAAGTTAAATTCATAGTCGTTGTTCAATTTGGCGTTGAAAATATTATCTATGAATCAAATTCGAGTACATATTTTACTTCCCTCATAAAAAGTAAAATCTGTCGTTCGTTAGTTATGATATGAGATGTTGTTAAGGTCTGTAATTTTCTTTCGAATCAATCATTTTGTATTTTGTATAATGAAAATGTGCGAATTCTTGAAAATTATATACACATCCATCATACAATATTATGCATGATTTTTCATTCAAAATAGCAGAAATTAGAGTAATAATATGTAATTTGAGTGCATCTTTGTAGGCAACTTTCTTTGTAAGCCTACTATTCGGGTGTTTTCTTTCTTCTTTTTTCTACCCGACCAACCCTCGTACTATATTAAGTTTCTAAATATTATACAGTTGTTGCAATTTTGTGTCATACACGCAACATATACTTGCATTTTTGAAAACGGGGAGTTTAAAATTGTAGGTTATTGTGTGTGTAATTCGAGTAGGCAGTTGAGTGTATGTTGACGATGAGAAAGGGAAGGGATTGAAAGAGCATCAACAGGAAGTAGTGCATTGGACGATTGTGTGTTCTCAGTGTGTCAACTCAGCTGTAATGTGATGCGAGTTACCTATAACGTGAAAGTAAGGATGTTTTTTCCACAAGGTGCTAAGAAAAACTCACCCGTAGATATAATATTATAGCATCAAGTCAAGTTCTGAAAAATCGAGTGAATTTTTCAATGGAATTGGATAGTTTGTTTGACGTGCTATGCTCTTTTTATGCCAGTCTAGCTTTGCTGATCTTTTATTTTCCTTATGTTCCCTGTCTGTTGCTCTGTTGGAGACTCTCCGAGGTGAAGCACAGCTCGAGTTGACATTGCACTTTATATTATAAGAAATCTACTAACAATAAGCTCTGTACCACATTCATATATCTCTCGGACCTTCTACAAGTACACATCTCTCTATATATTAGTAGAAATATCGTATTTTTGTCGTATGATGTTGCAAGAGTGTAAGATCAGTTTGTAGTGGTTGTTAGCGATGGGATGGCAGAGTTTGTAAGCTACACGACCGTATGTTTGGTATAATCTGTAGTAGTAGTGGTATGGGAGTATTAGGCGTTATGTCCTGGTAGTTGTGAGTTGTAGACAGTTGAGCGTCTGAGAGAGTATCTATCGAATATCCTCTTGCAGGCTTCAATGATCACTTTTCCACTTGCAGCAACGAAACCACACACACGACTTGTTCTAATCCTGTTCGCATTCAAAGGGCACTCTCTCTCTTTGTGTGGATGTATGTCTCGGGTATACACAAACTTTGTTTGTGCTCGTCGTCATATCCGTACGAGGACTGTCTTCGTGACTGACGACGAGTTAGTTGAGCTGACTTGTCTTGACTTTTCCCTTCCTCACTACATCAACGGCTGAGTGAGTTGATATCCACATTGTCGAAAACTGTTCTTTTCTTTTTCAAAGAATTGCAAACCTTGTCCACCCAGCATTCAGGATGGTCAAGTACTTTGTGGATCTCTCAGCAAGAATCTCTCGAAAAGGTGCCTAACCTATCTGTTTGTAAGTCTTCCAATTAGGATACGGTAGATATGTGTCCTTGCTTGACTTACAAACCTTTTCTGTGTTCTTTAATGCAGCTAAAGAGATTTTTAGGCTTTCAGTAAGAAAGGAAGAGGCTTTGTTAACTTACAAGCTGCATATAATGGACCTCTTATGTTTGAAATGCAACTGATGGCGAGTTGTCTTTGTTTTATGTTTTTATGTGACGTATATGTTTTATATGCTACAGAGAAGTATAGTGATGGGGTTGTACTAAGGCAATTAAGAATTTAAGATTACACTCAGTTGTCAGAAATTTAATATTTTCCAAAAGTCAGCTCCACTGATTTTCTAGAAAGGTAGAATATCCTTTTATATAAACTTTCATGTGAAGAGTTGAGCGGAAGCAGAGTGGTTTCACTTCTCTTCTCGAGCAGCTTTGACGGCTTCAAATTACTAAAATGACACGAACCATGACATTTTTTGGTCAGTTGAATTTTTAACAATTTTGGTGTACGTTCTGTTCAAAAGTGTAGCTATATTGTGTCGTTTGGAACTGTAGAGTATAATATTGTGCTCTTAATATTTTCAGGTTCAGGTATATATTTTTCATTACTTTAACGAATGTTGTGAGTTCCGAAATATATTGAATAATGAAGTTTGAAGAATACTTTTATTAGTGTGATAGTTATGGAAAAGTGTACTCAGGTTAACTTTTTAATACGAAATACAATGTGTCACAGAATACCTTTTATCGAGTCAGTTTTCAGGAAAATGTGGTCTCATCATGATTTAGAAACAATTCACTACTCATAAAAATAAAAGCTGAGACTCATGCTTTATCATTATGTTAATGGAAATGAGAACTCATGAAAAGAAAACGTAACACAAAGAAAAGGATTTTAGCGAACTTTTATTATTGAAAAGTATCATTGTGACAGATATGAATAGTTAAATGCAGGTTCTGGATTGTAAAGTACAAGAACGTGTGCTAAAACAGCTTCAATGTGAAGTTTCTATAACATTATTTAAAACATATCACATTTTAGAATTCGGCCGAGAAAGTATTTATGCAATAGTGAAATAGATATGAGAGTGGTGTATAGAGAGTCCAAATCCGATTGCTATACTGATCCCTAGATCAAATAGGAAATGGGATTTACCCTTGTGTGAATTTGTAGGGCACGCTTGGAATTTTTTTGAATCCTGATGTAAATTCTTTAGGTTGCCAGTTTTGAATCATAATATTATATTATTGTGTGTATAATAACAAGCTGTAAGTAAAAAAAGTAATTTTCAATTTTTTGCTGTAGTAATTTTAAGAATTTTTACATCGAGAGAATTCTCCGAATCTGGAACCTCATAAGTAGCCGATTTAATTTTGAGAGTGGAAGATGCTTAGCTATATTTAAAAAACGAGGACAAAAATATCATACTACATAAAATGTGAGATTACTTTCGTCTCCAACTCTTGAAAACAAATATATGACTGGAGATATATATCTTAAACGTGAAAGTCCCTAGATTTGACTGAAAGCTGGTTGCTTGGGAAAAAATATTGTTTTGCATATTATGAGTGTGTAAGGTAAGGATTCGGTATATTTATTTTGGTATATGCGATCAGTTTTGGAATTTTCGATACACATTATGTAGTGTGTACCTGTATATAGATACACGTAGACACGTATGCCAAATCCACCTTGTAGAAGGAAGGCTTGAGCAGAGCATCTGCAAATAAAGCGAATTCTTGAGAACGAATGTGACGTGATGAGATTGTGAGTCGAGTTTTCCGTTAGAGCAAGCAAACTCACTTCAAAACTCAACTCGCTATTGAGCACTATCGGTGAAGATTGAGAAACTCAATTTCTATTTCGACCCTTTTTCTTTTGTAGCTTCAGATCACATCAGTACTGAGCAAAGAATACTGCTGAGCTGATCTGGGGGCTTCAGCTGACTGGCATATAATCATTCCACGGCACTGCAGCTTCCAGACTGCACTACACCAGTTAGACATCCACTGAACAAACAAAAATACGTGGCAGAATTCTACTCAACTTTGCAGTCCACTAAAACATTTCAGTCATAGTTGCACATTTTTTTGCAATCTCCAATTTTACACTTTCTATACAGATTAATTGTAATGAATAATTTACTAGCGCACTGCCTCATTTTGTATTACATTATGCATCTTCTTTAACCTAGTTTTAACTAAAAATAGATTCATTGCACTTTATTGTGCAAGCACAAAGTAATAACAAAATTCTACAGATAAGAAGAGCATTCCACAAATTTTTCAGTTTCATTCTAGACTGCGTACAACGTATTTTCTCAAGTCTGTCTAAAATGAAATGAACATATGTATTCATTTGTATTGCAAATATCATTCATTGTAACTTCTTAACTGTTCCACTGTCCTACTTTGATTTTCAGTTTAAAAAGTCATAAATACCTGATAAGAAAATAACAATCGTTCTAAGAATTTTTCATTGTGCCACACAAGTGTACACAGTTAAAATTATTTTGTCCATCCACATCAATTTGTTTATGCTTCAATTATTATTTTTTCTTTGTAAACTTTATTTGTGAAACTTATACATTAGGTAATATGAAATCCCTTTATCTTCATTATTTTAGAAATGAGGAACTATAGGTAATACATACCTACTGTTACATTTGGTATCTTCCTTGCAATTGCAGTATGAGTATGGCCTCATTCATGCATTTCATTCAAGTTAATGTCTCAATGGTGAAAAGAGTGACAACGCTTTTTCTCGTGTGTCATTCACTTTGCATTGTAGTAATTTTTTATTTATTTGAGTTCCCCTGTCTATAAAAATGAGAAAGCTATCTACTTATTTCCATATATCTATCAAATGTCAACTTCTTGCCTTTTTAAAAACCATATTTTGCTGTGACGACTTAGCAGCAGCCGTGTTTGATTTACTTTTATCGTTGTCACAAAGATTTTAAGTGCCGACAGTGGGCTCAGCAAGTAATATGAATGCTCAAGAGGTATGAAATTCTTTATGAACATCTCATTCAAACAAAGTTTTTGTTTTCTCTCACATTTTACTACTTCCTCCCTTTAGTTCCCTCTCCAACTTGAGAAAACACGACTTTTGTATTCTGTCGTGTAAAAAGAGTGTGGAGCTACGAAATGAAAACATTTATTCTTCGGGGCGAAATGATTTTTCGTCTGTTTCCCTTCATACCTTTCTTTTCTAAGTGTTTACTGTCGTTCGACGCCTCACACGTTACAACAAGCATAGCTGCATATTTCTAAACCCCTTTATAGAAGGAAGACAGCACAATTTACAATGAGAATGTAAGTGTAGTATATGGCTGGAAAGATAGGGAAAAAATAAGAAGTGGTTCAAGGGAAACAATTTGCCTATTTTATATTTTTACCGTCGTCGGATTGCATTTTGGGGTGACGACAAGTAGTTTTGCATTTGATTCGGTTATTTTTCCGTTGCCTTTAGTTCTCCTCTATCTCTCTGTCAACTGAACTCGTCGACATGGCACGTATATTGTGTGCAATGTGGAAACGATTAATTGAAGAGTAAGCCTTTTTGAGTGCCTCATTCATATTGCATTGTATCACACGCACATAAAATAAAGACATATTTTTTGTTGCTCAAGTCGAATGCACACGTAAAGAGACAGAACAGATATATGGGAACATTTTTCATGCCACTGCTGCCACAACGACTCTTCTCGCTCTCGGAGACAGAAGGTGACACGCTACAAGACAAGTGGAAAAAGAGAAAGCGGCCCAACAACAAGGGGAAAACTTTCATGAGAAAATTATATTATGTAAACTTCTACGTTTATTCAATGAATAGGCCTATTATGCACCTATCTATGGTATAATACATAATATCATTCATATTATACTCCTTTACACTATACATAAATAAACATAGAGACCCTATACACAGTTCTATTTGTACGACACACACACATTCACCGGAGTTACAGAAAGAGGGCCACAAAACAATACCCGTATTTCCTCAGCTATTATCATCTCATCTTGAGAAAAAAATGTTTTCCTTCTGTTTCATTTGAGGAATTGTTATTTTCCGCTATTTTCAAGTGTTTGTCTTTAAGCTCTTCTTAACGCTCAACTTATAACCTGAAAAAACCAAAAGACAGGCAGAAGTACCATTCCTAATGCATCATCATGTGTGCACTAAACACAATGAAAATAATAATATAATACCCTTTATATAAATTTTTCAAAGAAAACCAGGAATACTACTCACATCAGCCACGTACAAAAACACAACCTATAAGGTATATAAGTTTTAGCACCACGTGTATTCTCATGTTAATAATGTACATACATAAAGACAACTTATTAGTTTTGTGTAGAATTATTATGTTTAATTCCATTGACTACTGTGTTTTACATTTGGAATGAATGTGGGGCTTGAACCCTTGAGTTATCCCCACTAATAATAATAATAATAATATCATCTTAAGCAGCACGGAGATGTTCTAAGTATTATGTACACTACACTTACAACACCATTGTCTGCTCCGGAGTATGTACACAGAATGAGAAGCAAATAGATGAAAGTGGAAGAGCGATAAAATATAAAGACGTTTAGGTTTTCAATAAAAGCACAGTCAAGGGATTTTACGATTGCATTAAATTAAATTGGATTGCATTCGTCCAAGAAAGAAGTGAAAGCTACAGATACACTCCAAACGTTCCACACAAGGCTCAGTCTATGGTTAAACATGATAATGTTGGCAAAACTGCCTTGCTCTCCCCGTAGTAGTACATCCGTATGTAAGTAAAGGAGGAATAATATAATATTATTATTATAATGCATTGTAAGGGACTAGATAAATACGAACAAACTGCTCAAACTCAACACACTTGTACTATGAAGTACTAGAACTACTATTAGTCTATGTACAACCCAGAGAGAGACAGAAAGAAAGAGCAGGAAATTATGTAGTAACAAGCTCCTAGGTTGTATTTACAAGTTCCCAAGCATCTGTAAAGTGTTGCTTAAGGCTCCTCTCTCTCTCTCTCCTACTATCTTTGTGTATCTTCTCAATTCTCTACAACTACAAGAACCATCATGAGAAGCAATATCTGTATTCACCACAGGGCAGAGAGAGACTACTTCAGACTTACACTATACTCGTCCACCAGATTACTACCAGTACCTACAGCACTGTAGTTTTCTTTAGTAGTCGTATTTGTAGTAGTGGCAGACGAATTACGACTTATCCCTTCTTCTTATTGTATTGTGTGTTGTAATATATATATCAACACTGTGTATCTAATAAATGGCTAAAGACTCTCTCTTTCTGGTCTCGGGTAACAAGAGGAGGCGCGGTGGAAAGGAATTTCTGTTATTGTGAATAATCT
This sequence comes from Pogonognathellus flavescens, assembly GCA_019776165.1. NCBI lineage: Eukaryota > Metazoa > Arthropoda > Collembola > Entomobryomorpha > Tomoceridae > Pogonognathellus > Pogonognathellus flavescens. Next base: position 26,179 of record JABASD010000657.1, on the reverse strand, counting down.
AATCTGATGGAATTCTCGGCTCATCTTCTTCGCTCTCTCTCCAACTCTCTCTCGTTCTCTTAAGCATCTTCATACTACTCCTCTTTACTTAATATTACTCCACATAGCTTATTGGGTGTTCAATTTACTATCTCTTCCCATTCTTCCGTCAGTTTTAGCCAATGGTAAATATAAGTGAACCGTTGTTGACTAGGAATGTGTAGTATGTATTTATATGTCTATGTGTAATGTATTTACATTTGGTAGTTTAGTTATATTATTGAGAATTGTGTTATATACAGCCGAAGCGTCAATGCCATGTATAATGCAATGGTGGAGTGGAACGTCATGTTACCGCACAGTCGGAGCTTCTTCTTCACTTGAACTAACATTGTCTTAACTTGTCAGCATTCAGAAGAGAGAGAATTTTTTCCGTTTTTCTATCTTGTCTTTGACTGATGATAGTAATCTGTTTGAGTATAATATGGCAGAACTAATGGTAACAGAAAATATTATTTGAGGTTATTATTTTTATATATCCATACTTCTTAACAATACAATGAGGATAACACTATATGTGTATCTTGTGCAGTTTTTTGAGAAAAATGATTTTGTTGTTGTAAATTGCAAGTTCTGAGAATGTTTCTTGTACAATTTGATACAATAGCAATCAATGCAGAAGCATGGGAGTAATTGTGAAGTGATTACAAAGAAAAGTATTTATATTGATATCTATTTCTGATTTGAAGTGTCAAGTGTGTTAATAACTTGAAAGGAATCTGTAATATTATTTAATTTATTATTTAATTGACGTTTTCGACTGTCAAGTGACTCTTTTGGTAAAATATCTCGTGAAGAATTGAGACTACTGTGTATAGGAGGCACTCTATTTGATATTTTGCAAGTTCTGAAGGTTTGCTAACAGAGATTTGGATGAGTCATGAATTCTATTCCACCCTTTGTCGTTTATTATTGACTTTGGAGCTAGAATACGAGCAGAACAGCAATGTTTCTGAGTTATTCGTCAAGTGGTTAGTTTTATTGAGTTGAAAGAGCAATGTTATTATTACCTTGCTTAGAGAAACCATTGAAGGATTTTCTTTGATCATTTCTGTGATCAGATCAGAGGCTTGCTCCCTGTTTCTCTCTCGCTCCAATAACAGTAATGCAAAGCTCAACTAACTATTACAATTACGTGCGAAGCTGGCTAGAACTGTGTGTTAATATTACGTGTGTGCAGTAATACACACACCACCAGCTACGTATTATTAAAAGCTCTCGAGGAAATATTATTAGGTAGGTAGGTATATAATGTGAATACTTAGCGAAGCAATGTAGTAAAACAGTAATCCTCATTTGGTGCCGGGCAAATATTATTTGCATGGTTGTTGAAAGGTCGTGGTAAACTTTATGATGATGGGTAGACTGGGTTATGGTAGTTGAAAGTTCTAGTGTGCTTAATAACTCTAACAAGTGGAAAATATTGCTTCGTGCAGTGACTCGTACAACCGTTATTAGTCGAATTAAGCTAGTTTGGAATATTAATCTTGAATGTTATTCTAATTAAAGGAAGAGAACTGGTACACGTATGGCTGCAACATAAATTACAATTCAAAGCAATGTTCCCAATATGAATATACCACTCATATGTAAAATGGAAATTCTATTGTACAATCCTTAAATTCCATGTGTACCCTTTCCACCTTAATAGCCAAACAATTTGATTTAAATTGATGTTAACTCGTTTATGTAAATATTTGGGTTTCAAACATCCTTCCGTTATTCCCACTTGAAAGCAGGAGCATCCCTCACCAATCCATGCAACCAAATTACATATTTCCTTCTAAATAGAATGTAATATTGCATACGAGTCCAATTCTGCATTATCGACTCTGACACAATATCAGAGGTACTAAAAGTATTAATTAAAGTGGGAGGATACTGGAGGAGAATGGTGGGCGGCATTGGTATCCTCCCTTGGCAGATGCAGACACAATCACCTAGGCAGATTAAGTTAGATTTTAATATCTGTCTTAACTACGCAGTAATAGTAACTCCACTTCGGTTTTTTACTTATCGTAATATAATTTCGGAGATTCCCTATTAATTTCTGCGTCTTTCTCATTTGCGTGGCAGCGGATGGTTTGGTGCAGCAAGAAATTATGATGTATACGTATTGAAACGTTAGCAAGCAATTAAATATGTAGTTATTTGCTTAATATAACCAACAGAATACATCTTTGACAGGATTACTAGTAAATTTGCGATATGCATAAGTTATTGATATGTTAAAAAAGTTTAATATTTTGACATTTGGAGCCGATTCCATTTACTGAGGAATTTCAATAAAAATTAATTTACGATGGGCAATGAAATTCTTACTGATTTACTGAAGTCTTAATATTAATATTTTATGCAGTGTCCTATGTTGTACCAATCAAAGTATAATATCCTTCGGCAATATGCCAAGATAACACCTAAGCACTTGAGATTATCTCAGAATCCTCCCTAACCAGTAAATCATTCATTTATTTTACCATCGGAGATTCACCCCTAAAATGTACTCGAAGCTGTGAATTAAAATATAACGTACTTATATAGGTGAGTAGAAATTCCACTAAATGAAGCTCAATTCAATTAAATTTTACTAATAATTAATTCGTACTGCAAATAAACAGTTTGGAAAGCTTATTAAAATGTCTACAATTAAATTGTTGCAAACAAGAACTGGAAACGCAAAAACTCATTTCTTGTACGACTACAACAACGAATAAAAATTTATTCTTATGTATATATATTTAATATAGTGAATAAAACTGTAGATGATCCATTACTTCTTAAGTATACAAAATGATTTTATTTATGTTAACTACACGAAATTAAAAGTAAACCCAGGTAAATAATTTTTACACGCCATAAAAAATCGCTTGTACAATCATCGCCTCTACAGAGAAGAAACCATTTAAGTTTTGTCAATGAACAATAAGCGGAAAGAAAACAAGTCGCGAACTTCTGGTAGTGTTGGCGTTTTTAGCGTTTTCAGTGTTGTTTAACGGGTGTGCGGAGGTGACTGAGGGACGAATTAACTGGTTTAATAATGGAGCATCCCAAACAGTAACATTAATGACAGGGAAAGCATATAATGAAATACATTCAGGTAATATATGAAGTAATGTGATTACAATAACGGCTGAATGTGATAATGTATGTAATGGGATTGTGAATGAGAATAATGTGGGCTGTTGAGCTGGGTGGCTGCTGAAATGAAAACAGAAAGGCTTCTCTCCTGCTCCTCTTTCTCAACACACAGACACTCCCGAGGAAAGGAAAGCAATGAAAATCATCCAAAGGTTTAGCTCCAGTTTAGAGAGAATGGGTTGTTAGAGGTTTAGTTTTATAGCAGCCTTGAAGAGAGAGAGACGCGTCAAGTCATAGTTTCGTAATAGCCTAACTATTACATAACGTTTCTGTTGAATTGAACTTGTAGTATTTTGTAAGCTTCGTCTTTGTGTTCCTTCTTCGGCCTTTCTTAGCCACCACTACCACCACTACCACCAGTCTTTATTGTAACTGAGGAGTTATCCCGGATATACCTATATGTATCTGTATATATAATTCCTATACCTATATATACACAAACACATTTTATACTATACTGAGAATATGCTATGATATGATATTACTGGAGTAGAGAGAACAGGAATGGGGAATAGAAATGAATTGGATTGATATATCATAGTGTACATCTGTAGAATAGAACAAGATCAGTGTAAGAGTCGTGTCGTATGCTTTCATAGCTTCCCAAGTAAGTTTGTTATTCTTCCCCATCTACCCTTTTGTATTCTCACAATCTCAACATGCTTCCTGTGGAACATGTTGAAGTTCCTCACTATTACTACTACTGCCAGAGTACAACTTCTAGTCAACTCCGCCACTCTTTCTATCCGTATGCTCATCCATGCCACACTTTAGTGGATATGTGTGGAAACACAGTGGAGTAGTAACTGTGAGAGAAGAGTGAGTATATGTTCCTGTTGGCATTTGGTGGCTATTGTTCATAAATCATGGGATTGTTTTTAAATGGGAACATTTGGGTTCCATTCGAGACAATTGATGAGGGCATTTATGTGCCTTGTAAACTAAAGCAAAGTTACACATAAGAAAATCTTTCCTATCAAACTACTATAAACTATTGCTACAGTTAAAACACGTTCATTCTTTTGTGCCAGTCAACTCGTCCCTGTGTCTATCTCACACAACTTGTATCTTTTTATGTTTCCTATTTGCTCAATGCAATATTACAGCTTCTACCTGAACCCAAATATCGCAGATGCATACACAAACTCTCAAATTTTATGTGGCCTAACGCTCTAGTTTTTCATTTGTTCTACTACATGGCACAAAACCTATCTAACTATTACTCTGCTAATTTCGGAGATAATTTATTTTTAACATTCGGGTGAATTTGATTAAAATGTCATTGTGTCACAACTATTTTATTTTCTTGCCCTTGTGAAGACAATTTTTTATTCACGATTGGGAAACGGGAATACAAAATTTATTTTTTTGTCAATGCTGCAATTATTACAAATATCTATAGGAAACTATATTATAATAATTTAATTTCAAATCAAAATTTAGTTTCAGAACGAATAAAATAATTTTAGCTAAAAAAATTTCTTTCAGGATATGACTTGTTTTTCAGGCGAAGTGATCGAGATTGAGCATTTCTCCTCTATGTAAATAAAGTTGGATGAGATTCATTTAAAATTTTCATTCCATATACGTCTATACCCCAAGATTATATTTCTTCTCCACTCAATGCTCACATTGAAATGTTCTGCATCCGAAGGGGGTACTATATTTACTATTTTAGTTGAGTAAGCTGAAGTGAAGTTGTCCCGATTTCACGTCTGGTGGTTAAAAATTGAGTGCATGATGTGATAGTGGAGATACGCAGATATAAAACTGTAGCAGGGCGATTTAATTTGCAGGGAAAGCCTGGATGAGTGTATGTGTAACAAGAATGGGTGGAAAATATGAGATTGAGATGAGGAAAAGATTTTCTATATTTTTCTATACGGTCTATCCTTCCTCGTCATATTATATATTCTGAGAAAAAAGAGTGGTACATGTGATGTGATCATATGCAGGTATCCATAACATCACCTCTATCAATTCTACCCGTCTGTGTTCACTATGTGCTCATCCTTGTGCCTTTGGTTGTCGTCGTGTGTTTGTGTGTGTGTTTGTACAGCCTTTATCGGATAAGTTGATAATAGGTAGCGGCTGTGCTTAGTTATTCAATTCGTTTCATGAATATCAAGTGACGGCAGGTTTTAGTGGTAAGCCAAGCATGAGCGGCTTCCAGACTCATGGCTCAGTTTCTCCTTCCTTTTCTTATTTATTTTAGTCTTTCAGTCTTTCTCCTCTTATTTCTCTTCAGTTCACACTTTACTTGTTATATATCTTAAGTTCAGAGCTTTCTCCACACTATGATCCGTTCAGCTTTTCAACTCTAAACTCAAGTCAACTACACACAAAGCACACGATGAGAAAGAAAGAACACTCCTATCTGTAGCTTTTCCTCTCTCTCTCTCTCAACTTCACTGTTTTCAGTCTTCAAGTCTTCCTTACATAGCTCAGGCTCTTCATACTCTTTTAAAGCACATTCTACATCTAGTACGACTACCACACACACACTTTAGAAAAAGTCTTAAGTCTATATAAATATTCTTCACTTACAATCGCACACAGTAGTGTACATAACAGAGCTTCAGTGTGATAATGGGAAGAGAGAGAGAGAGAGACGGAAGGAAGATAGTTGATAGTAGGTGCTTCCATTCATCCGTACATACAAGATACTCATTCTTATAGCCAAGTTGATCCTGATCCTACTTGAGTCCCAAAGTCCCATTCTATTAGCGGAAATAGGCCCCTTGATATGAGTTGTGGTAATAGAGACGGCCTCGCACCAAACCAAACCACCAGCACACGCAGAGAACATTGAAATACACACACAGATGAATATATCAACACCTTTCCGTACTTTTATAAGCATTCCCATACTAAATACAGCACCAATGCCATGCATGTATGTACATGAACGTACATCCATTCCATAATATAAAGAATGAAAAAGTACATTGTGCAAGTAGTTATGTACTATACAACTTATTATGTAATGTGCTATACCGCACACCTTGTGTATTACGAAACTATCACAGTCACAATGAACAACCAACCATTATTATAAGAGAAAACTATACAGCTCTAGAAAAAAAATCTGATTTTCCTATGTAAAGGTATATGCCTCGTATTTCTCCGTTGGTAATTCACTATTGAATATTGTACTGCTTATACTATTTAACCGGGAAGGTTTTTTCCTTACATGATCTTTATGCTTGAAACAGATTTTTTCTATGTAGAGTTATATTATAATACAATGTATGTAAAAATAGTAGGTAGATTTTTGTTTTACATTTTACTAAAGATGTAGGTGCATTTTTTAAGTAAAGGTATGCTTGTATGTGTGCATTATAGTAAACACGTATATATTGTCGTGTGTCTTATATGAACGTATTGCTAAACTGGAGAAGAACATTTTGCCCATGTTTTAGCAGCACTTTAGCCTGATGTCATGTCACTCTACTACCGGCCTTTGCTTTACCTTTCCACTTACTACAAATAGACAGGGACACGACAAAAGTGCCTACAGTACTAAAGAGACACACCGAGATGTTCTCTGTTGGTTACAGTACTTTACATTATTTTACTTACCAAGTCTTTTTCCAATCACCACAAATTTCTGGGAAAATCAGCCTGAATACCTCTATACTCGAGTATATTTGCAGATTCAAGCTATCCCTATATAGTAGATGAGTAGGCGTAGTTGTTAACGTCAAAAAAGTATATAAAATATTATACGGGGAAGGTTACATGTATTATTATTTCTGTTTAAAACTACATGGACATATAGACCTGTGTATGTGTACGAGACACCGGGTGACGTATATAGAAACATTATTAGCAGTGTATTTTTCTGGTAGTTAAAGTTGACTTAACTTTATTACTATGTTGCGACTAGAAATTACTATACGGAGATAATATAGTATTTAGACGCTTGCTAACCGAAGGTTAGGGAAAATGCTCATAAGATAACTCTCGTCAGATCACTTTGTTGAGTAAGCTTTAAATTCCGTGTTGAATCGACTATTAGCATCACACCTTTGAATTCTCCAAAGACTTTCACCTGACGTGTCTACTCCAAGTTTATGAAGTATTTTTACATTGGTTCGATATGGTTTACGATATCTATATAGGCTTATTGACTTTCACTGTTTGAAATATTGCAGTGATATATTTTATATTCTGCTATGCTATATAGCAAAGGTAATGCGTTACAAAGGTATGATTACAAGTATAGGGAATAATAGACGTATTTGGTTTTCTTGAGACAAGGAGAATGTGTATATAGTGAATATATAAAGAGGATGTAGTAGTGGTGGTAGGGTATAGAATCTCCTGAGTAGTAAATGAGTAATCCACAGCTTTTCATTATAGCAGTTTAAGACTTTTCTTCCATTTCATATTCTTGTGGGTTTCTTGAATGTTACAAGCTTAGTTAGCAGTTTTCACTTTCACAAAGATTATTTATGGGCTGCCGTGACTAATAACTCAAGCCTGGCTTAATTCCAAGCTAAATGGTGAATACGAGATTTTCCAACGAAAAAACTGATTTACATATCAATATTGTGCCATGTACTAATGCGTGGCAGTTAAACTTGGGTGCTTATTCATGCTGTGATCATCTGCAAACATCTCTCGATCTGAAGAGTCGTTTAAAGTGTCCAATTCCATCTGTCCACTTATACACGCTGTGTGTATGTATCTGCCTGTATGTGCGTTTCACATTTTTCCCTATCAAAAACTATATTCGTTTTTACTTTTCATCTCTTTCATGCAAAACTAACATCTCGTCGCCAATAGTAACTTTTGAATGTTCCTCTTTGACTCAACTGAACACTGAAGTACCGAAAGGGGAATTGGAGTACTACTTGAAAGTAGATTTCGCGTTAATACATAATATTACGCTAGGGCTTCTTTATTGCCCCTCTTTTCTATGTCCTCTGGCCTTGTTCGCCGTACTGGCTAAGTGAGACTTCCACTGTGATTATGCATCAAGACCAAAATGAACTGGGTGGCATGCTTTTCAAGTTGAGTCGCTTTTCTCAAGTTCAAAATGCCACACACGAAGCTGTTATACGAATCTGCTAACTGTGAACTGTCTAGATACGAGAGTATAATGGAAAAACGTGAACTTTGATGAAATGATGCCTTAGGTATTCTCCCTAACTTAAATACAATTTACTTCCAGATTCATCAAAATTAGTGGTATATTTCTATATATTTTATGTCGCTAATAGAAATCACAAACTGTGATTAATCCAATAAAGGTTGGAATGGCGTATTCTCTAAATGGCCTCGGGGCACATTACACTATAACAGGAAGGCCAATTTTCTCTGGTGGTCGTAATCTTCTTTAATAGCTTCATAGACACTAGTGACTATGGTTAATGGTTATTATTGTTGAATTTCCATACCTACCACAGATACAAACTGTAGGTTAACAACTCTCACTTATCTTTACCAAATATGTTTTCTGTGTTCTCTATACAGATATTCATTTGCAAACATGATGATCGAATGATTACAGTAGGCAGCTACTTTCTTTTAAGTTACAGATGAATATATTTTTATTTCTGGTACATCTTAACTTTAATACGCAATAATATAATATGTTTGGTGAATATAGAAATGAAATTCAAATCCTCAATAATTACTTCTATACTAGTTTTAGTGGAATGAGTGTTTACTGTTAATGATATATATTTACTGAAGAAAAAATTACTTTCTATAGTGGAAAGTAAATTAAAGTTACTATTCATACTTCTATAAGTGATACTAATAGCCTTAGAGTAAGTTCATTGCTGTAGTTTTTTTGTGTACACATGTGTTTGTAGGAATAGTGCTGATGTTGAGTAGTGTATTTGGAACATAGCAAATGATGTTGTTGCATGAAGAGTTGGGAAAGACGCAATATGGGTTGCAATAGTCCTTGGTTCGGAGAAAGCAAAACCGATAAAAAATGCATTAAGCAAGTCTAGATGTGAATGTGTGGATTGGAGTCGACAATGGCCGTACATTTGTATGTTTGGAACTTAAGCTGTTTCAATCCGATTTGATCGGATCCATCCTTTATACATGTAGTGGAAATAGTAGCAGTACTCCAGATATTTGTTCATACACGATTCTTGTTCCATTCTTAGTCTCTACAAATACTGTACGGCATTATGTATTCCACAAGCCAATATAAAATATAGGTAGCCAATACCACAGTCATTGCATTGCTGTACATGAAACAGCATAATATGTACAAAGGGTAGGCGTATCTGTTCCTTTACTACTACTACCACTACAGAGGGTGAAATGAAAGCAATAGTTTCATGTATGTAATGTGACAAACAAAACCCAGGGAAACTACTGTCACTCCTATTACTACCAGCAGTAGTACTCTTGCATTAGTATGAAAAAAATGAGGACAATTCGCAAGAACATGTAAGTCACCATCACTTACATAGATACAAACCCGACAATAGTTATAGCCGTACTTATAGCAGTGTGGTTGGGTTATACATCGTAAGATTGGGAAAATGGTTAGAAGAAAATACTAGTGGTGTCGTTATACTTATAGCAAATGCTTTTTTCTCATCTTTCTCTGGTTTTACACACAAGAAATTTCAAAGGAGAGTGGAAAAAGTGTCGATTGAGACGATAAAGACGACGAGGTTTGAAAATGTTGAAGGTGTTAGATGTTGATGGGATAATGTGATGGGTGGGCTTTGTTATCGTCTCGAGGTTTCCTTTGCCCACTACGAAGCCTCTTCTTTTTCTCCTGCACTACATACAATGTGCACCGCTTATATTATAACAATACAGATAACGAAGAAGTGGTCCACAATATTATCTCTGTACTACAGTTAGTATGTTTCGACGTGGACACTGGGAAAGAAACTGGGCTAAAAAGATATATTGTGTTGGTGTGTTTGTTCTTGATGTAATCTGATATATTTACTTACGTGTGCTTCTATCTTTTCCGTACAACACTGGAGGATGTGACTTTTGTGGAATAAATATATTTTTCTCAACTCTACACTGCTTTTGTATTCTATGCGTATAGCCTCCACAGCTAGCATAAGTAGCATTGTACTTTCATTGTACTTACTTATACATACAATACATCCTCCACAGTTCAGTACAGCAAAGTAGAATTCACGGAGGAAATGGAATGAATAGTAAAAGAAGTGTTTGGGTAGTTGTGTGACTTGCTACGAGTGAGCAGGTTACAGATTGGTGTTGCAGTTCAGTCAGTCGTGAGTTTTCTCTCTCGAGTTGGACTGTTGTGGTGGTGGAAATGTAAAACTTGGGGAAATAAAAGGGAGAAATGGTCCATGGTCGTCGTAAGGTGTAAGTAAGCTTCTTTTTGTACTCTTCCATCAGTACATCTGTATTATACGAGTGTGCAGTTGTTATACATATGTTAGTGTAGTCCTCACACACCCAGTCAAGTCAACTTCGTAGTAGTCGAGGGAAAGATAAAGGCGATATTGGGAAGTCGAAGAGAGAGAGAGAGAGAGAGAAAGAGAAGAGGACCATCTGTCAGCATGCAAACCATTAAGACGAGGTTCAGGTGTGCATCCAGCGAGAAGCTAAGCGTCCGGGATTGAGTTCGATATCCCTGGTAACGAGGCAATCACCCGAGCCGTCAACGCGCCCATCTATCAGATCCTCAGATGAGGATGAGCATGGGCCACAATCTCCGGTTATTTTCTCTTGGCTTTTCCAGCTTTCCAGACTTGGGTTCGCTAGCTGTGCCTGATTCTGAGTAGAAGATATGTATCTCTTAACTTAACCGTTGCACTTGACGTAACGTAACATAACTCGCACTTCTCTCCTTCTATCTACACTTGTATGTGTGTATTACTACAAATAGTTCTGAGCACTCCTACCACCACACGAGTAGTCGTATTATACTAAGGGGAGTAATGGGAACTGCACAAGCACTAGCAACACTACACCACCAACACTACTCAAAAGGCTACGATCAGATACTTAAGGATGGCAAAAGGACTTTCGTCGTCTTCTTATACCATCACCTTCCCTATACTCTTAACACACACACTAAAACACACACACACGTTAAGGTAGTAAAGATACTACTACTAATGCTTTGCTGCACTTCCACTTATGTGTATAACTTCCTTTGGTACATACCTACCAGGAATTTTTGTATATATTTTCCCTGCCTGGTAATACTAGACTTATTGATGTTAAAGCAACGATATGGTAGTATACAGCTTGAAGCATTGATCGTTGTGACTTGGTTTGTATGTATTAGAGATGTGTCTGTTTTAGTGGAAGTGGAGTGAAGTGTCTGTCGAGACATACCTAAGTTGAAGTTCGAGTGCCTGTTCTTTCCTCTTCTCGTCACATACATATTATACTTTCTCTCTAACTTAAAACTATATCAAATATACCTACATATATATATATATATATATGGAAATAGTGTTTGTAGGTATATAACTCCATAGGACTACTATTACCTATTAAGATTCAAGTGCCGAGTGTGTGTACATAGAAAAGAGAGGTTGGGATGGTTACCACCACCACCACTACTCTCTGCTACTCCTGGCATTAGTTTTCTCTTTAGCGTGGTTTTACCTATAAGTGCAAGTGAGAGAGAGATAGAGAGGGAGAAAGAGACAGAAATAGGAATGAAGATAGGCAATGGTTTTGTAGTGCAGTTTGAGTTGTATGTTGAGAGTAGTAGTTGTGGTATAGAAGACATTAGTATATCCAGAGAAAGAGACGAACCAAAAAGTCTATGACAAATGGATGAGCCGCAAACACAAGGGAGGGCTTAGGTAGACGTGTACGGGTCGCTAACAAGCACCTGACAAATCCCTGGCTCAACTGGGTCATCCCATTCACATCCCGATCTCGTTGTGATGTTCACTCCAGTTCAGTTCAGCTTAGCTCAAGTCAGTCGAGTCGAGTGAGACGAGATGAGATGAGATCCTTTTCCTATCACCACTCACACATACACACTCAGACACAAAAGAGCCAAACCAAAACAGTCAAGTCAACCAACCAAGTAGACTTATTGTTAGAACTATGTATGTGCTACATTTATTTTGCAGGAGGAGAAGTACGAGCAAAGGAAGAATGTACATCGGAGAAATAACACAGAGTTTTACTTACTACTTACTAGGTATGATTCTATTGTATTAGGAGAGCATGTAGTTTGTGTGTGTTTGTGTGCTTTCTCATCCGACCCACACACTCAACAACCACACACTAACAAGGAACAACGCTCCGTGTCTTTTTCCACTACACTGCGGCATGGCATGGTCAGCCAAGTCAGGCAAACCACTCGTTTGTCTCTTTTCGCTTCGGCCTTGCGAAAACATAATCTCCTCAATAAAGCTCATAACTCCACACTCGACTACGGTGATCAACATGAAACCGTGGAGGAGGAGGAGGAGAACTTACACTGATGGACGAGACGACGACGATGGACTGAGTTCAGCTTATTGTTCGGGATGTGAGACACACAAGTCAATGCATAGCAAAAACCTGAGCAAAACTCCACCACTACAATATCTTTTATCCCTAATATTGCTGCATTAGCAACATCTGTACTTGTATTCTACACAGAACACAAAATGTATACGAGGGAAGTTAGTGGTATTTGGAGAATGCATTGTGCTCACTCGGCGAGCTTCTCCCTGGTCCAGTTACAGTTCACACATAACTACACATAACATTAGCAAGCGAGATTTTCGGAGGAGAGATATTCATTCAGTGCACACAAACACAGGATAAACAAACTACCCGTGTCCTTCCTTCATTTCATCCTTTCCTCTGGTCAACCATCCATCTCTTCCTTCATACCGTTTTGATCCTTCACACTCAACGCTTGTTACATTTTACATTTTTATACCATTCTTTATATACCTTCTTTTGGAGTGCATACTTAACTTTACAAAGTTTCCATCCCCTTCCTATTTTTGCATTATCATTTCATATTTCTGTATTATAAAGTTTTTTGGTATTGTTTTACTTAAGTGGCAAGAGTTGATTTGAAAGGGTTCTGAAGAATCTTACATGTATTTGTGAGCTACTGGGCTAATTATGTTTCTGCGAGTGTATGCGAAAAGATTTACATGTATTATATTTTATATAAGTATACAATCATACATATCGCACAGAAAACATGCTAAAGCACTTTACCCCATTTCATTTCTTATTACTATACAAATAATACCTCTGTACTAATTTGGCAATTAGAAAGTAAATTACAACACACGAATGTGCAAATATCATCATAATAGCTTTGCCTGATCGTTTTGATGTCATACTTATTAGTAGTGGTGGTAGTATGTGAGAATTGTGTGGAAATAATGTATGACATTCGCTTGTACATCCGCTTTAACTTTTCAAACCTGTGCTGCAATTGTTATTATACCTACGTGCAATAGGTTTCACAAAATAGGAAATTATTGTGGAGGTGATAGGTTATCCTCCGAGGTCTGGTCAGAATTCAATTTTGGGAGAGAATATAATAATCGCCAGTAATTTGCACTTCTAAATACCTATGTATTATATATAATATATGATATAGGCACCAAGGACCATATTTATATAGAAAGCATGGTTGTATTATACAGATAGTACGACCCTGTATATAAAAGATGTGGGAGAATAGTGATTCTCTAATTGTAAGTATCTGTGTGGTGGTAAGTGAAGGCGGATACTAATAAAAACTCAATTCACCACATGCTGATGGACAGTAGAATTCGACTAGGGAATTTCCCGAGTCTCTTTATGTGCACTTTCTCTGGTGACAACAGAGCCATGTGGATTTGTATGAGTGAAGAGTAGCAACAGCACTACTACTGTTTGTACAGCTACAAAACATATTACATCCATGTCCACTATAAAAGAAACTATATAGCTTATACCGACACACATCCCACTTTTACATGTACTACACAGTACCAGAGTACAATGCAACAGTAATAATACCCATACGAGAAAAGTAAGTTTTAGTTGTGACTGTATAGAGAATGTGGAGTGTGATGTGAACTCAGGTTGGTTGGACGCACCGCTGGTGCTGATCTGATCATCCAATTAACACAGGATTACTCGACACTTCCCTGTCTCTCTGTTTTCAGATACATGGAGTAGATTTCTATTCTAGTGCTCACTTAGTCTCTGTCTTGTATGTGTGTGTGTGTTATGTGTGGAGTTACATAATGTAGATACTTGAACCAGTGTAGAGACTCCAGAGAGTGAAGGTACATTGTGTAAGTCTTTGTAGCCCATTGTTACATCTTATAGTGATCTTTCACTCGTTCGTTTAGTTTTAGTTCGAAGTCGAGTCGACACATCGCATCGTGTTCTCGTAAGTAAAGGTTTGTTCCGTCCTGGCTTTGTTCCTTGGCGTACAATCAGTCATCCGTGCATAGCGTCAGACCAGCAGTAGCAGAACCAGTTGCAGCGAACCGTCAGTGATCTGATCACGCTCTGAGTACTCCACAAAACATTTCGACCCCTTACCCAACTCCAAACATTTCTATTTCCTACTACTGCTATTAAAAAGCCAAAGTGACTATAACTATCCAGTTCCCTTTACTTCCACATACTATACGCTTTACACGATTTGACAAACTTTAAAACTATGCCAAGTTTTGCACTGGAGACATTCCCATGATGTGTGTATGTACTACATGGAAATAGGTTTTGTATTTGCATCATTATTAGGTTCTATTACATGATATATTGTGGAATGGTATTTATTGTTAGTTCTTCTTGAGGAATTAATTCTCCGTGTAAGAAAAAAGAAAATGCAATGCTTGAGTATGAGTTTGTATGTGAGGTACAGGGAGAAATCAGTAATTTATTGTTAAAGAAGCTTGGTATTTATGCAAAGTAGATTTACACGTATAGCGTTATATTCATGGGTTGTCTTTGGTTTCTGTAACGGGAATAATACAATGCATTGCATTGGTTGCTTTACATAAGAAACACATAATAAGATACATTCATGGCGAAAATAATGTTGAAACTTGTAGAGATGGTAATGTCATAATAATATTGCGGTAGAGTTTTGCTTGTGTGTAGATTGTAGATGCTACTTTTCATATCTTTAGTTTGTTGGGTTTCGAACAAGGAATACTTTCGGAAAAGAACAACAGTTGGCTCCAACTGTTTCGGTTAAGATGTTTTCGTTCATTTAGTTTACCGTGGTATATAATAAATGCAGGTTCAGAAAGACAAATGCAAATCATCTTAAATGGTGTAATGACGTTTTGTATGTTTCATTGCTAACATTAGCATTTCCGTTATTATTACTAACAGCGTGTACAAATACGGACGTATGAGTTTAAGTACGGCTTTCTTTTACGCGTATGTAAACAATTACAGTTTCATGTATCTTTGAGAAGTAGCTGTATATGACTTGGGTCAATTGTATAATAATGTTGTTTATGGATGATAGTAGGCAGTAAACCCTCATGTTTGGTTTGTGGTAGATTTACTAACAATATTTTGAGCTGAGTAGGCTTAGTTACATCTTAAGTGTTTGTTCTACGTCACCCCACTACTCTCGTCAGGTTTCCATTTGTTATTTTGAGCAAATAAAACCACGAACTGTCGCTATTAAATTACAAAATCACATCTGGATGTGAATACCATGGGTGAATCCACCAAATTACTCAAGATAGTTTCTTTCTTGCATCGGGGTCTAAATAATAAAGTTATCAGCATACATAATTCTAGAATTATAATATAAGTACGTACTTTTAAAAGACTGTGTGTGTACGTTTTCTGGGAAAGTATATTATGCATGCAACGGGAGAATGGAAATGCATTTTGAATGTTAAATCTTTTGTAGGAATGCACATTGAGGAACTAGGAAACGATTTTATGACGGCTGTGTATTATTATTACAATTAGTGAACTGTAAAGGGTGCATTAGTGTAATTAAGGGGAAACTAAATGAATAGATAATTACTGTTCACACGTAATAACTGTAAACAGCAGCTGTTGTAATTAAAGATATAAAAAGCTCATTTAAGCGAATAGTTAATTAATATTGTCTTTTATCGATTTTCAGGAAGACGTAAAAGAGGTCAAGAATTGGGTTGTCCCGTCTGTAAAATGTCTCTTCGTCCAGTCGATCTAGAATCTCATTTACTGTCTGAAGTTGAGCAGCTTATGTGCATGAGTCGAATACGGAGACAAAACCAAATGAGAGATGAACCCTTGGCATCATCTTCTTCAGCTGAATCTCCAAATGCTTCAAATAAGAAAGAGAGTCCATCAGAAATATCCCAGGATTCCCGATGGGAGGTAAATTAATAATTTCTTAATAAGATTAAATTAACCAGTGACTTGCAATGTAACTCTTAACACATGTAAAAGTGTATTATGTATAATGATTAAACACAATATTTTATTTGCACTGTTAATGAATGTGGTGATTTAATTACACAATTTATTTTTTTAGACGTACCACAGAGTGAGAGCAAATCGTCATTCACGGCTTCGACTTAAAACTCGTCGACGACGAGAAGAAAGCGGAGGAGCACACATTGCATGCCCAGTATGTATCATGTATCCACATAAGGCACTAATCTACTTACATTTTCTTTTCATGTAGAAAGTAGTTGTCTGTGTAGAATTCTATGTAGAATATTTTATACAAAACTGCTTATAAACCTTCTGCGTAGTCAAATACTAAAAATGGTCTCACTTTGTTTCGTCTCATGTTTCCCTTTCCTGTCAACTTTGTAGAATCTGTCTTGTTCCGATTGGAAAGCTTATTATTATTACATATATTATTATTATTATTTTTGATTGCAATAAAAATAACATATTATAAAACAGAATGGAGACATGATGGACGAAGACGAACCTGTAGATATTGAAGGAGATGGAGATGGGGATCCTCATGAAATGGATGAGTACGAATGGATGGGTCACAGGAGACATCCTCGACCTAACTCAAATATTCCTACCAACTATTCTGGTAATTTTTTCAATTCTACAACGCATTAATGAACAATTTATAAATCATTAAGAAATAAATTAAAGTACAATTGAATTTTATTTTTATAAATGATGAGCTTCTGATTGATTTGTAGTGACTGGGTTGAATATGACTACAAACTCAAGACGTCGAGATGAGGAGAGTGATTCCTTAGAAGTTGTCGTGGATGGAGATGACACGTCCACTTATGGTCACGCTCAATACACAGAATCAGATATTCAGTCGGCTATCATGCGAGTCACTCCACCATCTACAGCTCCTTCTCATCTTCAGGATGGAAACTCTGCTCAAGACACTAAATCGTAAGTGCTGGATTTTAAATTAACTTGTCAAAGCATTCATGATTTTCTGCTTGATGTTAATTTGGTCAGTTGGAGGCAATTAGAAGTTTTGGTTAATTTACATTGATTTAAAACACATTTATGGATCCGTAGGAATATCTGGGGTGATGAAGAGTCTTCAAATGGTGCGACAGAAGATGGACAGCCAGGAGGAGCAGTTAATTACACAATGGTGGTTCATGCACTTAAAACCCGTATTCGGGAACTTGAACGAGGAGTGAAGAGTGGAATTTCTCATGATGGCAATCACTGTCTCATATGCATGGTAAACAACTAATCATTAGTTTGTCCTTGTCAATGTTTGAAAGCTATTGACGAATTTTTTTAAATGCAATAATTATATTTTAATCTGTAAATAATTTTGTAGGATAAACACAAGAAGCCGGTGGTGTCTATTTCTTGTTGGCATGTTCACTGTGAAGAATGTTGGCTTCGAACTTTGGTAAGTCTACCTATTTATACATTTTTACACTTTGATATTTAGAATAATGATTGGATAATTGTTCATTATTTTGTGTGTTACAGAGTGCAAAAAAATTATGTCCTCAATGTAATATGATTACTTCGCCGGCTGATCTCAGACGTATTTTCTTATGACCGAATCAAACAAACGAAACTTTGTCTTACATACACTTATGATTTGTTTCAATGCAAAAGCATTCCTTTTACGTATTGATATCAAAACAAGAAATCCAGCTGACCTTCAGTAAATTATTCCCTCTGAGGAATTATCAAAAGCGCGTACAAAATTTTCGTGTCTGTAAACTGGTTATCATCACAGTTACATACATCGACAATTTTATTTCTTTGATTTTAATAGAAATTGTGGAAACATACTATGACCACACTCATGAAAATTAAAGTTTCATTTTGTGTTGGAACATTTCACAAATAAATTATTGAATGAAAAATACATTTTAATATAAACGTTAGTGACAACTGTTATGTAATTTTCATGCACAAGATTTTCAAGCCTAAAATATACATAAACAAAATTGAACTAATTAAATCATACACCTTTAAATGTTGTTGGAGAATGTATTCACCATAAAAATAACTCTAAGCACTGACACCCAAATAATAATTATATATATATATATCTTAAACACTCTTATAAGGTGTAAATTACACAGGTATAGGTAATTAATTGTGTAGACACACTTACCTCACCTTAAAATTATAATTATAGCAACATCTACCAAAGTTACTATAGAATAATGCCAGCTATCCGAAAATTTACAAATTCTGTAAGGAAAATCTCTTCAGTAAATGTATGCAGATTCTCTCACAACCGTACAAGATTATATCCTATTTAAGTGATATTAAAAATTACATTGACTTCCCCCAATCAATGTATAATCCCTCGTGTTAACTCTAACAAACTACTTCAGTAAATCATAATATTATTGTTTACATAAAGTAACGTTTACTCTGAGAAATTTCCCTAGAAATGTATTGATTATAATATTGTATGTAAGTAAGGTCTCTAAAATAATGAAAACTTGTCTTACATAGTAATTGTAGGACAATTATAGCTATATAAAGCGTGGCCATGATGATGAGCACGAAATGTTGCTAATACTTAAATGATATTTATTGTAATGTAAACATGTACTTAGAAATTAGAGTTTGGAAATGAAATTATGAAATGTGTGAGTATGCTTTTGGTATCGCGACGATGTATGTAGTAACTGATGAATCAAATATATCAACAATAATAATATATTACAGTAGACTTAGTAGAGATGGATTTAAATCCCAGTCAAGCTAATAAAGTAAGATATGATATCTATGTGTTAATATTAAATAAATAATAAGGATTTCGCTTAGCTTTGGTTGAATGAAAATGATATCATGTAATAATGTTATAATGCTTGACTTAATATTTAAACGAACTATTAAGTGTAAATAACACCTGTCTAATTACTACTTAATTAAGATGAGGCACAGCTTGAATATATTGTATACTTGTGTACATGGATGAATACTATATTGTATGTGTAACTGTGTATATTCATAGAAACATATTAGCATGATTGATGAATGCGATGAAAGCACACACACAATATTGGTTGATTGAATGAGAGAATAATTTCTAGAGTATTTAGTAGAATACAGTAAGTGACGATGTGACCGTATAAATAATTGCTAGGATACAAACGTAAATTACATAAGATCATACGAAATCTGGGTTAATAAAAACCATTAGTGTTGTAAAATCACAAATATTAGTAATAAAACGACATATAATCTAGACTTTGACGTTTGATCTTTATAACATATTTTATTCATTGAAGGCATTAATTTATTCTGTAGAAGTTTTTGCTCATCCAACACACGACGACTACCTACCTGCACTTACTGTGTCATATTTCCCCAATAATTTCCCTTGTTGCAAATTGCCATGCTCAGACGTTTCATGTGTACATTTGTTATCAATGTGTTTCATACTTGAGGTATCAAAGAAGATTACACTTATTATTTAACACAATTTGCAATCTACCCAATTTTCAAATAGTATACTTTCAATTAGCTTCACTTGTACACACTTTATTTTGAACAGTTATTTTCTGGTTTCCGGAGGATATGGTTGGCGAAGAGGTTGGCTCACCTCAACATATTTTAGTGACCTTTTTAATTTTAACTAGTGATGATTCTCGTGTAATACTAATTTTGTTTTAATATGCTTCTGAAATATGGAAATGGTAAGACTCAATACAAAATTAAGAATACGTGTAAGTTAGATAAAAAGGAAAATCAACTAAACACAAAAAGTATAGGATTTTCTTCCATATGAACCCATCAGGGACACATTTCTATAATTAAAACTTACTTGACATATATTTAAAGTGTTTCTTCAAGTTGTAAAGAAACTCGCGGTTGTAATATACTTTAAATTTGGTCAACTCTTTGGCAAGTTCTAAATACAAATTATATATAGCATCGTTAACATTCGATTTCAGTATATAAACTGCATGCTAATAATATTATAACAAACTTTCAATACTCGAATAGTGAGAAATATCTTTGACACTTAATATTGTTAGTTAGAATTACAATCTAAAAGGTTCTAGACTAGAGCCTTGCATGAATTATACACCAAAGTATGAGACGCACGTGTACGTCGACTTATATGTGATACATTTGTACATTATAATCATTGTTAGTGAAATGCAATATGTACGATATGAATTACTAGGAATTGAAGACTAGTATTTACGTGAAACATGATAAAAGTTCGTTGGACTCGTTATGTATTTACAGTTCTGTAGAATTATACATTACTTTATATGTACAAACAGCATGCATAAGAGTTTTGTTTACGGAGAACATAATTAGGAAACATGTTGTGGTAATACTTAGATATGGTTTCACACGAATTTCCTCATGGACAAATAAATGCAATGCAACTATAAAAGATTATTTATTGACTGGTTTATTGACTTGAATCGAAGCGCATACAAGTTTGAAAAACTCTAATGATTCTTACTTATCGACATTCATCCTTTTATAACACTAGATAATTTTTACTATCATTCATAATCCCGTCAAATTGCAATCCTTTCATCTTTGTACTTATTTTCATCATTCCCTTCAGCTGAACTTGTGCTGCATAATCCAATCAAGTAAATAAACTGTTCATCAGTAATTGTGAATGAAACCTAATCGGCAAAATGAAGGTCCAGTTTTTTGAAAATCGTCACTACAATATTACTGTGCTGATATTCCTGGTTCCATTTCTTTTAGTAGTATGCAACGGCAACGAAGATGAAGACGAGTCCGTTGTTTTAAAAAGTTATGGCTCAAATTATTGCATTCATGTTGAAAACCCGATACCCAGTACGAAAACTCATCACCGCAGCAAACCAATCGTCGTTCTGAAGCACTGCCACTGGATACATGACTCAAAGTAAAAAACAGTTTTTTATCAATATATTTTATTATTAACAAATACATAAAGATGCGTCAATTTTAATCATGTATCATCATTTGTATTATCAATTAAGAATGAAACTGAGTATTCACCCGGTTGAAAGCGACTCGTCAGAATACGAGGATGAAGAAAGCGAAGATTCTACGGAAAATCGACCTTCGCAATCGGTAACAGACTATCGGAAAAGAGAATTTATTATCCGAGGATCTAGAGCCGACTGTGTTATAACAGGAAGCAGTAACAACTTTAAAGTAAAAACAGGAAAGTGCAACGTTCCTTTAGCGAAATATTTTATTAAGACAGTTTACATTAAGGAAGATGGAAATAACATGCCCAGTTATTCTTACTCTGATCGAGATTTAAACACCCAACACCAACATCATAATATGCATCAACAGAACCATGTAAACATTCATCTTAAAAATGAAAAACCTGAAGTAGCATTTCAATTTGAGCAACATCAAAGATGTCTGACTGCTCATATGGACGAAGGAAGAAATAATGGAAATGACATTAAAATGGATTCATGCAATCCCGAAATGAAATCTCAATTGTGGAGCATTTGTAGTCTACAAGGTGATTGTACAAGAACATACAAGTTTCAAACTATTACTACTACAGTTCGCCCTAGGACTCCCAGTACGACTACTACACATAAAACTTCGACAACTGAAAATACAATAATATTGACAAATGCAACAATTAATTCATCGAACAATTCAATATTGCCTCCTGAAGTTTCTGACAGTTCTAAAAGGTAAGCAAAGAATATTGATTGTTTAATTTCCGATAATGCGTAGTATACATAAGTTGTTTTCTAAAACGTTATTTTCTGGTTTTATTCCCACAGTTCCTCTGCGGCGACAATGATGGAAAGCACTATCAACTGTGTGGCATTAATTTTAGCTTCCTTATTTTACTATGCAAATCAAATTTACTATTAGTTATAATCCCCGTTTATCAGTTTTACAAGCTACACCACAATAGGGTGTAATAAACCTTCTGTACTTTCTGTATAATTAATTTTGATATATTCATATTATGATAATTACTAATAAGATAATCTATATATGTCCGGCTTGGAATGTTATTGTGCGAAGACAATAAAATATTATCAGTTTACTATCTTCTTGATTACAAAAGTATTTTCCTTCTAGTTGGAATCAGACAGAGCCACACATATGTAAATTTATAACACAGGAATACTGCCGATTGCCAAGAACAGGCTTTCAAGAAAAGCACAAAAGTTCATGAACAATATTGTATGCGTATCATATTTCAGACAACGTAGAGCGCTATGAAATATTAATGCTAATAATGAGTTGAATCAAGTGCTCCGATCATAGAGGTGTAGTTTGTAAGTACATAAGCAGTCAAAATTAAATGATTCTCTGTATTATTATCTCTTTTATACTTGTAAGTAGTTAATTATTATTTTAGAGCTGCACAAGGTTCCATTGCATAGCGTAGTACTACTACCTTGTCTGCTGTAATACTGATTCTTCAAACTTACCAAACTTACGTATAACATATTGTACACAAAAGACTTTCAGATTTAACGTGGAACCTGCTTATAATCAAAGACATGCAATGATGAAATCCTAACGTTGACGTTGACAAATATTTGAGAAGGAATATTAATATTTGAAAGAAAAACAATAAAAGTATCTATATTAGAAAAACATATAAGTAAACCTGCCAGCATAAAAAAAATCTATTTTTGTTTAATAAGTAATAATATTACTATATACATATCGTGTGCTTGGGTGAAGGCCAGCCTAAGGAAAATTATAATTGATGCCAATGAATTGTGACAATTGTGTCAGCACAATTGTTCATGCGTTACCTTACTACAAGGAAATATTTCTGTAATTCTGCTTTGAAACATTTATTTCAATTGAACTATCCTGAACAATCTACATTTTACTTTTCTGTTGTATAAATAAACCTATTTTACTCACTTAACACGGTGAAGAATCAACATGACGAATGCAATTCAAATGCATGACAAACATTGACAAGTATGTATTAATTATAACAATGACTATATTAGGTAGCATACTGTACCAAGACTTAAGTATTTATGGCATGACTATAAGCTATATGTTATTATGTGTCTAAATATTTATAAATTACTTAAAATTACTTTTGCCTGTTTAAGAACAGTAAAGCTTTCTAACTCGTACATTTTAAAATACAGTGTACCATAAAATACACACAATCTGTATAAAACTATTGACTAAAAGTACTAAACTTACAAAAGTATAAAATTATTCTCCTGTATAATGAACCTATTAATACTATTATATCGTTCTAAAAGTTACTTTACGGATCGCAGATGTCAAACGGTCAGTCCACTACTGAATAAGTGCGTTGCAATTCTTAAAATTTTATAAAGTTCTTTCCACGACGTTTCCGGTAGTTACAGGCTTCATCGGGAGATTTGCTTGAGCCTGAGTAGGAGCTAGACGGAGTAGGTGTAATGTACTGGATAATGTCATAAGAGACCAATTCAGGGGTAGGCGCTTTTAGAATCATTTTCACTTTTTCAGTCAAAGCCCAAACCGAGGTTTTAGCATTTGAAATGACGTCCCTCAATTCCTTGAAGTATATTGAAAGCAAACCTATAATCATATATAAAACAGCAACAAATATTTCAGAACTTGCATTGTTTAATGATAATAAAAATTATAAATATCGCTAATTATAATTTTAATGCAAGATTCTTACGGTGGGTAGAGCATAAAGGGTCTTCTTCCAACAGCACAGAGATATTTTTATTTGCCCTAGACCATTTATTCTCAATCGAAACCATAGTAGAGAATATGACGTGCTCGAATGAGCATTTTCCCCAAATTACTCCTCCGCAAAGGTTATTCCATAGAGCAACATTTTTATTGCATGCTTCCTGTCGCTTACTCTCCAAAATAAACTTTGCTTTAACATGCTCAGCAAACTTGTTGTACCAAATCAATTGAGCTTCACTGTATCCTAAAAGTCTTCGAATCTCCATCACCTATAATAAAAGCAAAACATCAGTAATAGTAACTTATAAAAGAATACAGTCTCAATGACAATCATCAGTACTTATAAGCTAATGTGAATATTGCGCAGCGCCTCAATATAAGATCATTCCTACATCCGGCATTGGGGATAATAAATTTGCATAAATTACATAATATAGACTTACATTATATACCCAAGGTAAAACAACACCGTGACAAATGGACGTAATGCCCAACAAAATCTCACAGATTTTGATATTTCGATCCAGAGATTCCAATATGACGAAACAATCAACGAGTTGTCCAAGGTTTCTGAAATTGATGAAAATATAAGTAAATAAGAAATAATCCCGATTACGAAGGTATGTATTATTTTCAGGAGTAAATAATATGTGACTCAAAATAAACTTGGTTGATAATAAGTCTGCACAACGTAAGGATCCAAGTAAATATATTTGTATTGTCATAATATCTTACTTTTTCATTGGGTCGAATGGGACGAAAGTACCTCCTACAGGGAAACCATATTTCACTGGTAGGGTGTGACGAGTATTGATAGAGACAAATCCAGGGTGTAATGGTTGACCATATTCACAAGCCTTACTGTAAGAGAACCGAGTGTCATATGTAGCCATGACATTCTTCATTGCCAGGGTAGACTTTTCGACCCAGATTGGCGATTTCTGAGACTGTGTGACGACCTCTGAATCATAGGATGGCCAAATACGTTTCATAGCATCAATTGTCTTATCACCCCAAAGGTTTTGAATTTTTTCTTCAATTCTCTATAAACCATACAATAAACCATACACAAATTACTCATTCATATTAACATGACTTACTCTTTGAAGGAACATATTATTTCATCAGTATTAATGCTATTGATATTAGAAGTGCATGGGTCCAATATAGAGAAAATTAGTATCTGCAGTAATAAAGCTATAATATCTATCTCACTGAATAGTTCGCTTTCTTGTACTATTTTGTTTTGATTTGCATAGATGATGCCCTGTAGGCTTGTACACTTATCAGTAAGAGTCAATACAAAGAGCTTCAAAGATATACACACTTTGTGGTGCAAAAGGAGTTTACAGTCTTTTTGTATCGTGAAATTACACAATTAAAATAATTAGTTCATGGCTTAAGCATTGAGTGCGCAACCTATTATACTCTACACCTAGGATCTTGTGTAGCATACAAGAAAATATTGGCAGAAATGCACGATTTCACTTCTGTAATGTATAATACAGATGAGAATGGGATATAATATGCATTAATAATATGATATGATATCGAACACATTTGTAAAATGTTCCTGACTCTTATAATAGTCTAAAGAGCTGAATTTTCATATAGAAAGGTAGGCACACTAATTTTGATTTAAAAAAAGAGAGGAAATAAAATTTTCAACCACTGCATCGCTCTATGGAAAGAACTTTATTATTACCAAATCCAAGTCATCCGAAGAGCTGGTGGATTCATACTCACTGCCAAGAGATAGAGAATTTGAAAATGCCATTTCAATAACCATTCACCTGTAACACCAAAAAATCAAAATTTCAAATCTCAACCATCAGGATGACATAAAAAGTAAACCAAAAATACAGTAAGAAACGATAATAAAAACATGAGACATAAAAGCAACTACAATACAAACTGTGATTGAATCAGAAACCGGAAAACTGTATTATGCAAAAACAGTTTACTTCTACAGATCATTTGAACTAACCAACAAAATCCT
>JABASD010000656.1:0-63632 GCA_019776165.1 Pogonognathellus flavescens | reverse complement strand
GGGGGGGGGGGGGGTCGGAGGCAAAAATGAGCAAAAATAATAATAACAAGCAAAATAATAACCATTTTTCCGGAATCTGAGGGGCTACAGCCCGGTATGCTCCCACGTGGATATGCCCTTGTACACATTTTGTTGAACAATACATAATACACAACACGTAATATTATGCAATACTAATACGAATACGAGAAGATAGAAATACTGCTAGCATACTTACTCTGGTTAAAGATAATAATATGTAGATAGTGAATAGTGTGAAGTTACAGACTTGGGTGTCATTATAATATTATGTACCATGCTAATAATGCTATGCATTGACGAAAAATGACAGGATGAATCTTTGAAGTGAGATAACACCTATTTATTTAATATAATATAGATAAGGTTCATGAATCATAAAATGAAACCATTATTGTATTAAATATAATGATATAGTATGGCAGGGCAGGGCATGACACGAATTAGATAGAGTTTCTGCATATTACTTATTAGGATTTAGGAATGCATCTTAACAGAACAGTTATTTATTATTATGCTGTAAATTTAAGACTTTTGAACATGATTAGCAGAAATGTAATGGTAAAGAACGATGAGGAGAAATAGTCCAGCCCCCAACAAATTGGCGCAGACAGCTAATTGGACGTCCGTAATCATTTTATAGAAATTGCTTTGTTCTGAAATATTAAAAAAGTTTCAGCTACAATTAATATTTAAAACAATAAACTTGAGTGTGTAATTTCAAATGGTAATATGAAATAAAATAAATAAAAGCAACCATTTACATTTTAGACTTTCAATTTTCTGACGTGTTCCTCGTGTGTCGTGTATATTAATTAATTGACACGTCAACGTTAAATGATAATTTATATATGCTTAATTTTACTAATTACTGATTGATTTTACCTTTAGAAGAACAATGAGCTGCGATGGGTAGTTCTGTCCTGGTTATCCAAAATTATGACTTCTATCGGCCGATGGCAGTGTCGATGTGTCAACCAAAAATGTAAATTTACGACTTTTTTAATTGGCAATTGTCAAATGATGAATAAAATAGCCGGACCGCAACTCAAGACTCAAACCGAGGCAATGACGTGGAATTTGCAAATTCCGATTCCCTCCGTTTGTAAGAACTGGAGATAGCGAAGAGTTGTGTTGTATTCCAGCAGACTGCGCAGTCAGATGGTTGTTGTGTATAAAGGCGAATTACTTCAAGGGGAAGAGAGTGAGATTTCATTGACATTTTTATATTTTTACCAAATAATTAACACCGCAATCAAGGACGTATCTAACGGGGACGAGAGACGAGTTTCGGTGTTAAACTGCGGTGAAAAGAAAAAATGGAAATCTAAGACCCTCCTATTTTGGGAGTTTTTTTATTAGTCTGTGCGTTTTTTCGATGTCTACACTACACATGCGACATGCAGCCTTCACCTTCTTACCAAAAAATACTTTAAATACCCGTTTAACACTTACAAATTGAAGTTTCATAATTACTAGGGTTTTAAACATTTTGTAAGCAGATTTAGTCAGGCATTTCGTCCACGGTACCACGGTCCACGTATAGTTATTTATTATACTTACTTAAGTAGTTTATGCTTTTGCATGCATCTTTCTAAAATAAAATACAAGACTGCACTTGCTATAAACAATATGAAGTCTCAACGGTCTTGAGCCCCCAGATTTCGAAAAGGGTTAGTACAAAAACTTGTTTGTCTATGACCTATGAGCACCCTCGCATTTCAAAATCCTTGCTACACTTTTGACTATAACGCAGTGACCATAAATTAAATTATCAACTTAAATCCCATATTTTTTGGTTCTTGGCATTAAATTGAAGAGTATGATTTTATGAGAAACAACAAGAAAATAAATCAGCCTTTAAAATTGAAAATAATTTGATTTCTCTGTAGTTTCAGAGAAAATGCTTCATTTTTTGTTGAGAGAAATCCATTTCCGTAAAATTAATTTTTAGGGGAAACGGAAATAATGTTTTAATTGAAAAGACGCAATTAATTTCCCAATTGTGGGGAAATAATTTAATTTCGGTAAAAATAAATTAATTTCCGTAAGCAGAAAATAATATTTCGGTAAAACGCAATTAATTACAGTTACGGGCGGAAATAATTTAATTTAGGTAAACATATAAATATTTATTTTAATTTATTTAAGGCGCAATTAATTTTCAGAGAATAATATAGGGAGGAAATTTTATATAATTTTTAATTTCGGTAGAAATAAATAATTAATGTCCTTCGCGGAAAATGCTTTTTTTTAACCCAATTTTGCCGCAAACAATTTATTTTCTGCTGGAAGAAATTTATTTCCGATCCCGAAAATTTCTTCCGGGAAGCAATTCCTGTAGTAGTAAAAAGTTAATTTCCGTCGGAAGGAAATAGAAGTATTTTAATTTCTCTAAGTAAAACGAAATTAATTGCCATTTCATAAAAACAATTTTGTTTTCATGAAAATTAATCATTATGAGAAAATTATTACAGAATTCGTATAGCTAAACTTGACTCGTAAAGTTTTGATTAAAACGATTGGTTGGTGATTTTTTATGAATTTAATAAGTTTTCAGCCTTTAAGGAATAATTAAGCATTTTTATAGTGGTAGTTATGATTGAGATATGCTTTTTTTTCTTATAGCTTATACTATATGCTTAACTATGTGCTTATGGCTGTAATAAATTTTGATCCTTTGTTAATGTAATATCTTAAGCATTACTTTTTAAAGAAACTGTTTGAAAATTCTATTAATCGTATTCTGCATAGCTTATAACTTATTGAAAGTCTTGCTTACGATGATGTTGATAATAAAAGTTATAGTATAGTACCTATCCAGAAATAGATTTCAAAGTAAATAATTACAACATTTGTAAACATTGGTCTTTGTATAATTTGTTCTATCGTAATTACATCACTTATATAATATACTTTATTATGGTAAAAAATTAAAAAATCTGAAGACTTGGATTTACTGTGCATTGAATTATTAATACAATAAAATATGCATTTGAATATGGTATCCTATCTATATCCATATGTGTGAATTATGATTAAGTACTATGCAATATGCATAAATAATGGATGATGGATGAACTTGTGTTAAAACCAATGGCATGATGCAACGTATATGACAGTAACAAGTCACCAGTTCACTAAATACCTAATTAATTTGGTATGGAATGATATGGAGGGATGGATAATTCAGTACAGTATCATTCTATACTTAAATCTCACACACAAGTAATTGAATACTAACTGCAGTATATCGTTGATATTTTGTACATGTGTCATCTGTGAATACAAGATTTTAAGTGTGTGTGATGTTGCATTACCAACCAACAAACAATAACTGCACGTACTCATCACTTATTGTTAACTCATATAAATATAGTAACATCGTAATAAGTAATACAGTAATTATTTCTTTTGTCTCTTTAGATACATATAAAGGGTTGACCACACAGACTGTATAATATACATAGAAGAGATATCTAAATATGTTCAGTCAGAACTCTTCAGTACATTTCTACTTAAGTGGGAATCAACTTCATGATAGCGTGCATGAAAAATCAACTTGTAACTAACAAACTAAATACTATAACTTTACACACAATTACTTACAAAGATATATATATATATATATATTATACTTAGTCCCTGTATATTATTCCGTGTGAGATTAAAACAATATTTTCTCATCACCACTAGAACTTGTATTTATTAGTTAAGCAAATCATGGCCACGGAATATTAGCAAGTAAGGTGAGAACATGTTCACGATATACAGAATATTTTACATGCAGGTTTTAGTGCTTTAGCTTCAATACGGTCTTAACATATCATTTTGTAGATAAATAACCTTTGATCCTATACAAAAATTTGTTGTGTACACAAATGCATATGTGGCGATAAACATTATGTTCAGTTTTAGTTGCAAAGTTAAATGGTGTATGTGACAGTTTTTAACTATCGATTAATTGTGTGTGCATGGCTGAGAATCAACTGAATCGAGTCAAGTGAGTTACATATGAAATGTGGGGCCACATGTAAATGGTATTATATTATTTAGAGCATAATATTGCTTTGTATAAAAGAACGATGTACATGTACAAAAATTGGGACGATTAAAAATGTATAAGCCAGATAACATTGTATTGCTCAAGTTGACTGTGATCGGATTAATTGATACACTTGCTTTTGTCTTTCGTTCACTAACAAATCGTAACTGTGTGTTAAATCAATAAAAGTGTCTTTGGCAACTCTAGGCTTTCAATTCTATTCTCTTGAGCTGTGATTTTCGAAATAGTTTTTGAGCTATGATCCGTAAAACTTTGCAATCAGCCTGGAGAGACTATCAGTAAGTATTATTTTTATTACTTATTGTGTTTTTAACCAATCTTATTTTCCATTCATAAAGATAGCTCTATATTACTGATAATATTTTTCACCAAATATTCAGATTAGTAACTGGTCAGGCTAAAATCCTCGTTCAGTTGAAATGGCGTGAGCAA
The DNA here is from genome assembly GCA_019776165.1 of Pogonognathellus flavescens. Classification (NCBI taxonomy): domain Eukaryota; kingdom Metazoa; phylum Arthropoda; class Collembola; order Entomobryomorpha; family Tomoceridae; genus Pogonognathellus; species Pogonognathellus flavescens. The sequence continues at coordinate 59,116 of JABASD010000656.1, read as the reverse complement.
CGTAAAGCAACAGTTGGATCGGTTTTTGACAAGCATGCAAAAAATGACCCGGAAAAAATATGTTTCTATTTTGAAGATGAGAAATGGAGTTTCCGTAAAGTAAAAAAATAAAATTACATATCAATGTTTTTGATGTTACACGTAAGTAGTACAGTAAGTATAAATAGTTGGACCGTTGTGTCTATTTTACTTTCAGTGCATCTTATGCATCTTTAAAAATTATAGGTAGAAGAAGAGAGCAATCGAGTTGGGAATTATTTTCTGCAAGAAGGTTTTCGGAAGAATGATATAGTTGCTTTGTACATGGAGAACAGGCCTGAGTACGTATGTACTTGGTTAGGGCTTAGCAAAGCTGGTGTTACTCCTGCTCTTCTGAATTATAATCTCCAATCCATTTCTCTGCAGAATGCGTTGCAAGTCGCAAAACCAAAAGCTATCATATGCGGATATGAATTTTCTGAAGGTCTGTTTTTTCATTATTTGTGTCACATCATTTTTATACTAATCGTCGGCACTAAAAAGAAATAATCATTTATCATAATTTAACGTGACAATTTTTTTTATTAGTTATTGCTGATTTGCGTGATAGTTTTCCAGTACACAAAGCAACTCCATTGTACGGCTCTGGAAAAGGCAATCGAAGTTGTGTAACAGAAGCCAAAGATTTGGATGTGATTTTGCCTGGAATTTCTAAAGCGACTCCTAGTCCCCCAGAAAGGGTCAATTTCCATGATGATCTTTTTTATGTTTTTACATCAGGAACAACTGGATTTCCTAAGGCAGCAATTATTAAGCATTCTAGGTTAGTTTGATTTTGCAAATTTTTCAAAGTACAACCCGAAGATTACAGAATAGTTTTTTTAGGGTGACGATTACAGAATAATGAACTCTTTTTTATATTTGTAGATACATGATGGGTTCTTATGCAAATCATTATGCATCTGAGTTAACTGCAAATGATTTAATTTATATGACTCTTCCATTGTATCATGTTGCTGGAGGAATACTCGCTTTATCACAGACCCTTCTTTGGGGAACACCCATGATAATCCGCAAGAATTTTTCAGCCTCAGCCTTTTGGAAGGATTGTGTTCATTATAATGCTACGGTATGCTCTTTCTCAACATGTTTTCAAGATTTTTAATCGTGCTTATTGCTTCGTGTGACTATCAAAAGAGTAAAATGTATTTGGAGTCATCTTGAACTCTGATTAAAAAATAGGCAGCTCAATATATTGCCGAAACTTGCCGATTCCTTTTAAGGCAAGGGCCTACCCCGGAGGAGAAAATCCATAGCGTAAAATGCATGTTTGGCAATGGACTTCGCTCAGAAATCTGGAAAGAATTTGTCGAACGTTTTAAAATTGAGAAAATTTCTGAATTTTATGCATCCACCGAGGGAAATGCTAACATGGGTACGCATATGCAAGAAAATAAATACCTAATTGTATATCCTTTGAATCAACTTAAATTGGTATACCTACAAGTATTAAAAAATTCCAATGCCTTTACAGTGAATTTCGACAATACAACTGGTGCTGTGGGTATTATTCCTCCAATAATGGAAAATATTTACCCGATGAATTTAATAAAATTGGACAAAACAACGGGAGAACCATTACGTGATCCCAAAACGGGGCTTGCAATTAAATGCAAGCCTCATGAGCAAGGAGAACTCGTGGGGAAAATTATAAAAAATTCGCCATTTAGGGATTTTAAAGGGTACCTAAGTAAAATCAAGCATGAATTTTTCATCTCAACTCACAGCAATTTTTCAATCTTAATTTTTTTTTAAACTGTACGAATAGCTATGCTGGAGACGCTGAAGCCAACAAAAAGAAAGTGATACAAGATGTGTTCAAAAAGGGAGATGCGGCTTTTCGCACTGGTATTTAGGTTTATAATTAATTATAACTAATTTTTAAAATTAATTGTTTCATATAAACTGTCCATATGGACGAACGGACGTACGTGTTACTAGTACCTATAGAACAAACATTGAACAATGTATTACATAATGAAGATGATTAATTGATTACTTTCCTGATTTAAAAAAATACATATTTACTGTCTGTTCCAGGGGATATTCTTGTAAAGGACGAGGAAGGTTATTATTATTTCAAAGATAGAATGGGTGATACATTCAGATGGAAAAGCGAGAATGTTTCTACAACCGAAGTGGAATATATAATTAGTAATTGTAGCAATTTGAGAGACACCGTTGTTTTCGGAGTGACAGTACCCGGGTACGATGGTAATGCAGGCATGGCTGTTTTGGCCGACCCTGACGGTTCTTTAGACTTAACTGATTTGACAGAAGGAATAAATAAATCTTTGCCACCATACGCAAGACCTGTGTTCATTCGAATTGTTAAAGAAATTGAAATGACAGGTACTTGTACAAAATAATTTATTTGGCAAGTGTCTTAAAAATTGTCTTAAAAATGTGTAGTATTGTCTCGTTATAATACGAATGTTGCATTTTTTGCATTCATAGGTACGTTTAAGATGAAGAAAACTGATTTACAAAGCGATGGCTATGATCTTACAAAAACGGCTGGAGATGCGGTATATTTTCTTTCAAAAGGAAAGTACACTCCTTTTACTCCAGAGCTAAGTAAACAAATTGATTCTGGCGAAATACAACTGTAAAGAATTACAATACAAAATTCAGATGCTATTTTAAAAAATAAATGTGTTAAGAAATGAAAAACAAAAATAAATAAATTCGCATCGCATCTTTATTCGATTTTGTTTTACGGTACAATTTACAATCTCCCGTTGCACAGCAGTACAAGAGTACAATTATAATAATCTTACTTACATGACGATATACACGCGCTCATTTACTCTTTGACGATTACAGGTTACTGTATAGATAATAAATTCTTCAGATTACGTTTAGTCGTTATGTTTTATACAAGACAAACATTCTTCTAAAATTTCAGAGCTAAGTCTATATTTCAGATGTGTAAATAGTTGCAAGTCTAAAGAGAGATAGTAGCAAATCAGAGAACTTCAAACTCATAAATCCAAAACACGATTCATTAAACACACAATAAAAGGATCTTCTGTATTACATAGTTTCCCAGAAAGCTATCAATCCCACTAATAAATGTCCAGTGTTGCTACAATGAAAATTAAAACAACACAAAAACATATCTACTTAGGTACTACTTCCATTACACAGTAGTTTTGAATAAAATTCATACTCACTATACATTTCGCACATAATATTACATCAGTGTATTGTATTTTCTTAGCTTTACATACCTCTAGTTCGAAATGTGATGTAAATTCTTGTACTACGACTGATTTATTAACCTAACAAAAGTAAAATTAAAATCGTCCAGTACATGGTAATTAATAAGCAGAGATTTTTAAAGTATAATATTATATCATTATTAAATCTTTTCGGAAATATTGAAGGACACAGCAGAACACACAATGTCCAGGTGCAGATAGCTAAAACATTTTTACGCATACCTAGTAATAATATTATAACCCCAAAGAAAGCAATTACAATATAAATATTATTATGACACTTTTTTGAAATGTGCGAAATCCAATAACCGAATAAATACTTCATCTCTAATCTCTATACATACAATCATAATGGTAATTGTAATTATCTATGATCTTTGTGTATATCTGTAATAGATATATAAAGTTATATTTCCGCAATTCCCTGTTTACAACAAAGACTGAAAATATAATAATTGTCAAGAAACTAATTTTATCAGCAGAGTAATGTTCTGTACTGTTTGCATTTTAGTTACGTAACGTACATTCGTAGATTTTACTATACATTTTATAAGTAATTCTATTATTATAATCGTGTCCGATATTATCTTTATCAGAATACATAAATTAGTGTAGTGTAGTATAACAATATACGTTAAAACTTTTTTATACTATGAAAGTATCTTTAGTATAGGTAAATATTTGTCTTGCCAATTATTAATTCGGAGGAATTACAGGCTGAGGATGAGCTGTATTTGGATCAAACATTCTGATAAAATTTCCATCTGATGTAGGAGTAGAATTAGCTACAGGATTAAAAAGTGGGATGTTTTGCATTGGCGGATGTGCGTGTGGGGCTTGCACTGCACCGTTATAATGATCTGGCATTTGTTGTGTCTGTGGTTGGTAGTAGCCAGTTAATGGTGGAGGAGGCATTGGCTGCTGAGATACTAGAGGTGAATTATGCGCCCATGAGGAATTTGGTTGGGTCGAAGTCAAACCGGCGTAAGACTGATCACTAGTCGGAGGCACAGATACTGGAGGTAGCATAGGATTTTGATTTGTTGATCCAGTAGACACGGCTACAGGGGGTGGGGGCATTACGACAGTAGCTGAGACAGTAATTGGTGGCATCCCTGGAATACTTAAAGGTGTTGTGATTGTCGGAGGCATTCCTGGTATTTCAACAGATGGAGGCGGTTGTTGGCCAGCTGGGAGAACACCCGGAGGTGTAGGTTGACCGTATGCTCCAGATGGAACAGATTGCTGCACCGGATATAATGGCAATGATTGACTGGTAGGTTGTAAAACAGCAGCATTCGGGTCAGAAGGGTTTGGTAGTGGTGGCTGTCCAGCTAAAACATCTTTCCCCATTTCGGGAGTAATTCCCAGAGCCGAAGAGAAAGTTTTCTTTGGTCTTTCATTGCCTTCTTCGGATTCACGAATTATGTTGTGCGGAATACGATGCAAATATCCATAACCTATTCCGCAGCCAAGGCTAATCAAAATAATAAACATGTTAAAACTAATCAATGGTAATGGTAGTAGTAAGAGTAATAATCAATGGTAATGGTAGTAGTAAGAGTAATAATCAATGGTAATGGTAGTAGTAAGAGTAATAAAGGATTAAGGTTAAGCAAGTTCATTGCATATTAGAGATAAGGTGGTAATAAAGATTAATTACAGATAAGTAATTAAGCGAATGAACTGTAAATCCATACCTTCCATCGCCGCCCCATTGAGGATCAGGCGTAATGGTTACGTCACGGCACTTGTCGGAGTCCAAATTGTAAACATACAGTTTCAACTGCCTGTTTTGATGAGCTTCCACCAAACTGAAAAAATCTTCGGATTCGTGCAACACTGAATCCGCACCAATCACGTAATCATTGTTAGAAATAAGTCCAGCCTTTTGAGCAGGTGAATTTGGAGCAACCTTTTGTGAAAGTAAAAATATGTATTCATTTTCAAAACTTGTAACGGATTCTAAAATTTTGTCAATCCGAATGTTTACATACGTCTAAAATCCTCCAAACATTCTCGGACGCGTTTTGGAAAGAGCAAAATCGAATAGAAACACCCAAAAGTCCTTGTCCACCCCAAGTGGCGGATGGGGTTATTTCAACTTTCCGAACAGCTTGCGTCTTGCTTGAATATACACACATCTCAATTGTTTTATCGATATTTGCTTTAAGAATTTCCTTTAAATTGTCATTGTCTTGGTCCAATCTAACTTTATTCAACGCGACGATGAAATCAAAAAAGGCCTACGAAACAAATTTTAAATTAGAAATCTTCAACATCAATAATACTTCAAAGAAGTTAATAATGGTTGTAAACAAGTTAATAATAAATGTAGGTAAATGTGTACTTCTAATCCAGCTTCAGAGCCAGGACTATTTTCTTGGACACGTAATACATGGTATCCTTCAGTTCCACCTCCAGGGATCTCTACACTTTGACTTCCTCCCATTTCTGATGCTTTCTACGCTTTCCTAATTTGAAATTCAAAATGTTGATTAAAAACGCAAGCACACCCGGTACATGAATAGTTAAAAATAATTTATTGTAAATTCGTAAAAATTACCGATTAAATATCTGGCCGGATCCCTTTTATTAGATGACACGGCAGATAATAACAGTGGGGTTGTCACAAACCTGTTTATGAATGATTTAGTATTTTTAAGTTTAATTTTATCACAATATTACTTTTTCTTTAAAAACAAGCAGGAAAATAAATTGTCATTCCTAAGCTAAAGCAACAAATCAAAATTGATTTCTATGCGATAATTTTGACAATTTTGTAAACCTTTTAACCTGTATTTGTGTTCAAGATGTCAACGAATGTTATAAACTTGACAATCTGATGATGACGGTGACAATAATACAGAAAAGTGTTGTGTTGCAAAGTGTATTAATAAAATGTACTTTCAACCTATTTGCTCTTGATTCCACGTGTTTCCCATTGACACGTCATCTGCGCTATAGAGTCGCTCCAATATTTCTTCGTTCAACTACGAGTATGGCCGTCTCATCATGTAAAGTCGAATGAATGTAATAATTTATTGGTAGTCTGCAATTATTTAGCACAATCAAACTTAACTATCGTTAGAATTCATCACAGCCACTTAATATGCTATGAACTTTGCTAATTCATTTTATCTACAAAGTTTTTCATAAAAATTGTGCTGCTTCATCATTCATTTAAGAATGTGTTCTTAAATTAATGATGAAGTAGCGAAATCATGAAGTGAAATATTCTTTTTTGCAGTTGTTGCAAAAATTCATAGGTCTGTTTAAGGCTCAAAATAAAATAGTTTAATTAATTTCTCATAATATCTCAAAATCTCAATGACCGTCATATATTTGACTGTTCATTGAGACGATAAATATTAAAATAAATATGGTGAGATTTTTATTTATGCTTCACGTCAAATTTCATGATGGATATCACGGCGTCTTTTTATTAACACCTACCATTTTATTAATACCTTACAATTTACATTTCAAAATGTAAGAAAAATATAAAGAACATGTTTTTCATAAAATCTTTCAGCTTAACAAGTTTAACCATTATAAAAAGAAAATAATATAAATGTAGGTACCTACAAAAAAATCATTTTCGAAGTTAATTTTCTTCCTCTGAGCCCTCCCCATAGCTGAATACTTGATACGCCCTTGATCACATTAGAAAGATGCAAAAAAAAAGTGTAGTAAACCATTCATATGCTTATTTATTAACCAACCATTTGCTTTATAAGATTTCATGGGTTTTCTGGACTGGGAGTTATTGCAAATAGTGCAAATATGCAAATTGTGGAGTTATTTTATTATCGTGATTGTTTTTTATTAATTAATGTAAAAATTTGTATTCACTAAACGTTAATTTTACAAATTGATTAAACCAAACAATATTTATTTTACCACGTAATAGCGGATAATACATGTACAATTATTATAACAATGCGTTTAACTATTTATGTAATAATATGTAATAATAATGTGCCCACCAATTACTGTCCTGCCAGTATTGTTATAGTTCTTCCCAACATCAATTTCATTGTTCCCCTGCTGATCACAAGTAGGTATGGTAAGATGCTATTGGATTTCATGGTTGACACATCGCCTATTTTGATTTGCATTGGTTTCCAACTTCGTAAAATCTTTTTCATATACTTTCTGGTAGATATAATATCTTTGTCCGATGGGATGTAGTTTCTCCACGAGTTTTTACATCGGTTAGAATACTTGAATATTTTAGCTCCAAAATGAAGCACTGTCATCCATGCAATAAGGAATATTACGGCAATTGATATAAATGTCACCTTTTCAGTTATCTTCAATTTTGAAAACGATGTCATCAGAAGCAAATTGCAGGCGAATATAGATCTTGTCACCAACGATTGCGCTGGCATTAGAAAAATACGGTACGCATTTTCGTACGCTTTTATTAATATTGTAGACGAGCGAAATAAAATCGTCATCTCGTAAGGCTGCCTTGTGGAATCTTTGGTTATATAATTTGTACCTCCATACCTAATATAGACGAAAAATTATATTTATAAAAAGTAGGAAATAATGAAGATATGAAGATATTTTTGAATGCATTTCAGAGAGCATGGTAATTTATGTGATGGATGACTTCATCTTATAATTACCATTTACTTTTACATTTACTTGCCTGGTTTCCACAAAGATTCTTAGTAGACAACATGAGTTAACGATTGTTATCAGGAAAACAGAGTTGAAAAATGAAACCAATCCACATGTACCATACATCAGCGCAGCTCCATATAACCATTTGATGGCGAAATGACGATATTGTTGAGGAATAATTGTCGGAATGTAAATGACAGCATCTTGTGTCTCATAGTAGAATATTCCTGCAATTACTGGCAGTAGAAATTGTCCTGCTGTCGCAAGAAGAATCAGAATATCCAGCTTCCATGTTATATTCCTTTTTGGATTTATGTAATATTTTTCTAAAAAATTAAAATTGTTTTACTATGAGACACACAAGAGTAGATTATTAGAATTATTTTACGTATTGATTTTGATGTTAAAACTTACGTGCAAATCGTCGTTGAAAAACTAAGCATGCATTTGTGAAATAATTCATCTCATCCAGGGCAAGTAAATCCAGTAATGCAATGAGTGATATGACTACTACCGCAAGTGTCAGTACAATGCTTATGTAATGTTGAGATATATTCTTTTCAAATATGATGACATGAAGAACTCTTGCAGAACTAAATAATCCTTGGAAAAGGAATGCACACATTACCAAATAGTATCGGAATTCGTGGAACTTTGAATTGACCTTTTTAATGACTTTCTCCTTATCATTCCATGAGTACGGCATGAAACCAAAAAAGAATGCAGCAGTTACACTAATCTGAAGATTTTTCAGTGAGATGTGAGACAACATTGCTTTAGCACTGTGTATTAATCGACTAATCAATTAATCCCCCTAAACTCTAAAATTATATTTGTGAAGTAGATGTATTACAAAATTTCATACAGAATAAGAATAATTTTAATTCGAGCACAAATTCAATTACGTCTCTCTATATGAATCGTCAACTATGTGAATTGCATGTACATTATGTATATACTGTTTTTTTAGCTGAACATGGAGCATCAATTCTAATCCCATGAACAATTTTCACAGCACAAGGACACAGCTTACAACTAAATGCAAATGCACCATGTTTTCTATAATACATTTAACGAATAAAATATGAGCAGTAAGTTAATTTACATTGACTTGACATTGCCAGACTATCGATTACATGCGGCATTTTTTTCTCGTCGAGAAATACTGAATTGCTTCGGAGTGTGCTGCGGAGTTCGGAGAGTTGAAAGATTTGCGAAATAGTATAGGGTCGAAAGTGGATAGTGGAATAGAGAAATTCTATAAGATATTGGTAAAAGCTAAGATTGAGACACGTATGTTAATAACAGTAATATTTACGTAAATACAAAACTAGATATAATATAATAATGGAGTTATTGAAATAATAACTGGTTATTATTGTGGAATTATTTATTAGGTTAAACAATTTATTCTTTAATATTAAAGATGTTTTTCAATTCTTTACTTCCTTTACTTTAATTGTATAACAACTTCTATTTAGTTATTTCATACGAGTCAAAAAGAGATAATGCTTTCTTCCTTCCTAACAAATCACAACTAAAAATACAAAAGAACATAATTACGTAATTACATTATATCAATAAGGACTAATAAAGACTTGACTTTGACTCGCGAAATATTTCGTTGTAATGAATAAATGATTTCGTGATATGCATTATTAATTGTCTCATAAAATTACCAATTTTTAACACAAACAAAACACATAGTAAAACAAAACTTTCAACATAATAGAATCAAATAATACACTATACACTATTGCACACAAAGCAGTTAGTAGCAAGTAAGCATTTTTAATTTTAGTTTAGGATAATTGTTGTGGGTCTTGTCCAGACATTTATGGTTTTTGTGAGTGGCCTGTTTAAATGAAATAAATAATAATAATAATAATTATGCATTATTATTATTATTATTTTAAATATTGCAATTACTTCGACGTATATTTAGAAGTAATGAGAATGATTTTCGTTCGTAATTATTCAGTACACAGACACATAATATAATTCATTTATTTATTAAATGTAAAGGCGTATCTTGGACTTTGAAAGGGAGGGCTCGAGCGGTGTGGTGGTGGTCTCAGATGCAAGGGCGTATCTACTTATGGGCTCACCGGGCTTGAGCCCCCCCCCCCCCAAATACTCCCCCCCCCCCCAAATACGCCCATGCTCAGATGCCAAAACACAGCTCGGCCTCATATGTTTGTCCAATAACCAGTTTTGAGCCCATTCATAGATACGCCCTTGGCTCTTGAATCAATGTAATGTACCATTTTTGGGATTAGTTTTATTATATAGTAGGCAAGTAGCTGTATAGTACAGTAGGGGTAGTAGGACAAATAAATTGCCTAAATTCCTTTGCCAAAATGTTTATTTGTAATAGGTAAATAATTAAATGATAATGTTTTGCAGACACATGATTTGAATTTTCTTGCGAAAGAAAACTTCTGCAATTTCTTACTTATATTTAAGAAATAAAGTAAAGCAGGATAATTTTGTATTTAGGTTGCGTGAATTATTTTCCAAAATATCATGATGGGACGCTAAGACAAAACTATAACCATGAATATGAAAATGAAGGTCCACATCTAATAGACACGGCTCGATTATTTTGAATATTTTTAATCGCCTTTGTAGGTGACAAAGTATAATTAGACCAGAAAATAAGGAAAAGGTGCAAAAAGTTACAACATAAAAGCGACTTTCCTTTATCTCTGTAATTAGACAAGATTATAGTTGGAAAGTTGGAGCTACCGAGCCTCAGAAGAGGTGTATTTACATAATGTGCTCCCGGGCTTAAGCCCTGCCCTAGATTTCCGAAAAAGGGGTTGTTTTGGCAAACATTTGCTGCAGAAAGCCTCGAATGTGTTAATTTTTACTTTTGAGCATCCTAAAATCTCTCGAGCCCCCTTCATTTCAAAATCATATAGATACACCCTTGCCTTGCCTTATACTAAAAAAATAATTATGCATCTAGAATTTAATTAGAGACCTTGCAAACATTAATTTCATTGTTCCTCGACTAATGACCAGAATATATCGTAATGTAGTACTTGGTTTCATTACAGCCACATCCCAAATTTTAATGTCCATGACCATCCAACTTCTTAACAACATTTTCATATATTTTTTCGAGTACTGGTCCCGTGGATTGTATCTCAACCATGACTTCTTCAGTGTTCTTGACGCTTTGAAAATTGTAGCTCCTACAATGAGGATAGTGATCCAGCAAATCAGAAGAATGAGTACAACCGACACTATCATAACCTTCTCTGAAGTCTGAAGCGTTGAATAAGATGTCATCAATACAAAGTTGCTAGCGAAGATGGTTCTGGTAATAAGAGACTGTAATGGCATCAGAGCAAAACGGTAACAATTCTCCCCAAAGTGTAGTATAAGCCTACTTGAACGGAATAAAATAGTAATCGCGTGTCCTTTTCTTGTATAATCTTTTGTTATATAGTTGCGTTGTCCAAACCTGAAATACAATTTATTAATTAAATGACTTACTTTTATTTGAATTCCCAAAAAGAGTAATACTCTATAATCTGCATAGTCCATTCAATAATTAAGATGTAAAATTAATCGTTATTTTTAAAATTATCTGAATATTATTGTACAAAAAATTCTCACATTTTTCACTTAGGATCAGACACATTTAATTGTACTCTTAAATTGGTTTGGTTATCTATACCGATATTATGACTAAATGAGCATTGAAATGAAATTATAATTACCTCATCTCCTTGAGTATTCTTAACAAACAGAATATATTGACAATTGCAGTAAGAAAAATCGCATTGATGAAGGATAAGATCCCAAAGGATTCAACCAACAAATAAAGTCCATATGCAATCAGGATGATAGGGTGACGGTATTGTTGTGGAATAAGAGTTGTAGGGTAGATCACCGCATCTTGCGTTTCGTAATAAAGCATTACAAATATTATTGGTATTATGAATCTTCCTATCATAGCTAATTGCATCACCCTATCCAGTTTCCAGGTTATATTCTTCTTTGGATTTTTATAATATTTCCCTATAAATATTTTTGATTAATTTAAGAATCCATTATGCAATGTTGCTTCATTATGATTAATTAAAAATTAAAATAATTAACAAAATATTCATGGTATATTATCTGTAATCTGTATAATTATAGCTTAAGATTAGTCGTGTTGCTCGAACTTACTTGCAAAGTCTTTCACAAACAGGTTGCAAACATTTGTAAAATAATTGATGTCATCGAGGATCAAAATGTTCAAAATTAAAATCACTGATGTGACCATAAACAAAACTGCCATTACGAAACTTACGTAATGGTCGGAGACATTTCCATAGAAAGCTATAGCATGAATCACGCGTAAAATCCCAAAAAAACCTTGAAAAAGGAAACTCAGCACGGTCACGTAATATCTGTATTGGTGGAACTTTGCATACTTCGAATCGACCTTTTTGATTACTTGTAGTTTTTCATCCCATGTGTACGGCATATATCCGAAGTAGAAAGCCGCTGTTACATTGATCTTCAAATTTTCAATTGATCTTTCTGAAAGCATTATGTAAATCGTTAAAACTAAATTTTTTAAACAGTTTCAAAAAATATTTCGATCAATATACTTTCGAATCGAGCCAAGAGACAATTTTACGACTATATAGCTACTATACAATCAGGAATTTATTACGCACGCTTTCTTCTGGCTATAGTTCTTATTTCTAAAGAGTTAAATATTTAGCAACAAACCCAAAACTTCTCTTAAATATTTAGACATATAATATAACATTAGAAAAATAATAGCTACATGAAAAAGGCGGTCAAGCATATGTTATTATGATGAAATGCATCTTTTTTACCGTCTTGTAGTTCCATAGTATTCGACTCAGTTTGTGTTATATAATATCCATACGTATAGGGAGTCGAAGGCATGCTCGTGTTGAAATCGCAATACAACGGCAGAGCTACAGAATGTCTAAATAAATACAACTCGACCAAGCGATGTGATTTCACCATAAAGATAAAACATGAAAGGTTTTCTTTACTGCTCTAACTAAGTCGTTTCTGACCTTTACAGTTCGGTCTTAATAATTAATACTAAAGGGATTGCGTAAATACTGTGAACAGTTCACTTGGAATAATATTGGAATTTGAGTAATACATAGGCTATGTTCATTTTGGAGTTTTAAAGCTATACAATTATCTAATGTTTTAAATTGCTAAGATTGCTTCTACAATACTATTAGCACTTGCAGCCTTGTTAAGAATACAAACAATAATTAATAGTGTCTCTAGTGATTTGTCTAGCATATTTCATACTGGTGCTTGCTCTGAGTTTAGAGACATATCCTATATTCTGACTTATGTAGTTTCCAACTTTTGAACAATATTTTCTTCTGGAATTGATTCTTCAGGTATTGATCCGGACGGATCATAAATTTAATAGTGCATCATGTTCGCATCCTTTTGAAGACCACATTTTTACATATTTGCTATTTATTGGGTTAGAATAAAGTAACTCTTGCACATTGGGATAATTGGGAATGACAAACTAATTCTCTATTTGAAAGACTTCAAAAGTTGGCATAACTCTGGTACACAATATTATTTGTATTGATGTTTAACTACCAATATAAGCATCTTCAAACGAAAAGATTGCAACTGCATGGGTGGATTACATGTGTGAATCTAAATATACATCTACTAAATGGGGTCTTTCTGTTTTCAGAGTCATAGTCATAAGGTTTTTGTTCGACCGTACATAAAAGTAAGGTCACAAAAATAAGTAGAACTAAAACATTTTTTATTTTTGCTTGATTTGAAAGAGTAAGACAGTAGGAGCAATAAAATGCTGTGCCAATCTGACTGACTAGGAAATAGCAAAGCGAATACTAAATACCAAAGCGTAGTTGTGAGGGAACTTGCTTTACATTTCGAACACTTGCTGCTTTTAAAGCTTTGGTGAAATAGAAATAGAATCTGAAAGAAGGTTGAACATGGCATGCTGCCTAATACTTAGCATTTTTCCTTTTTTGGCACACATGATGACATCCTTCTGCTAGCATCCTTTTTGTTGCTTGTTCGTGTAACTAATATGTCTAAATTCACACTGTAGCGAATTTTCATCAATTATTACTTGTTTATTCATTCAACACATACAACCTGTATTGCGTTTGCAATGCATTCTCTTTATATATAAACAAAAGCACTTGCTACATAGCTGCAATGTAATTACATGTACGTGATACGAAAGAACTTGCTTCACAGATTTGCGCATTTATTTATTTATGCATCACAATATCTTCCATAATATAATATAGGACCTGCAAGATAAATATAAACAGTGTTACAGGACCAGTATAGATGAATTATTTACTTTCTTGTCAAATCACAGATGCTTTAAATATTGGCAGACGATATTTTCTATTATTACATACAATACATGCATTTGCATAGGTATTAGTACATACATTTGAGACGCATATAGTAGATTATGAATGCATTTCATGAAATTCAAGGTGCTTTGGTGTAGTACACTACAAAAGAATCAAGTGCGTATCTACGTAGGGTTTATCGGGCTTGATCCGCCCCAAAGATTCAGGAAAAAGGGTTATTTGACAACTATTTGCCCATTTTTTTCCTTCGAGCCCCTCCCAAATCGCTCGAGTCCCCCATTTCAGAATCCTAGATATGCCCTTGCCTTGTAAATAGTCACATAGTTTCTCTTCCATGCAGTTAAGAAATCAATCCCTTTGAAATCTTTGTGCAACAATTGTGTCATAGTTTACTATCAAGTGTCTAACACATTGTATATAATATATATATATATATAAGTAGTCCTAATTTCATCAGTACAATATGGATGAAAAAAATTAGCAAACTGATGTATAGTGTATAGTAGTAGTACTTTCCTATGTTTACGGAAGAGACTTGGGGTAAGACTGCCATGCTTACTGGCGTCTTTAGGTTAGTTGAGTGAGATTTACGGTAAAATGTGACAATTAATGATTCACATTAGAATGGAGTTTGACTTCTGTAAGATAGTTTTCTATTTAAAGAAAATATCTGGGCAGTAGGCTCGAATGTATATTCAGCCAAACTTGGAAACTCCTCTTTCTCAAGAAAACTATATATATTAGTGTGTACACCTATAAATACGCAGATAACTCACAAACTCAACAAGTGAACATCTTATTTATCAAGCAAACTTGGAAATTACAATATTAACATGGGTGACCAACAAACCGAGAAAGAGGAGAAATTCATCAACCCTAGGGCAAAGAAGAAGTATGTAAGTTTTTATATCGATCTTAAAATGGTACCTGTACGTGTAGAAACTACTTTCTTCATTCAAATTGGAATGGCACAAGATATCGTTTGTGTCTTGTAGGATAAAACATTTTAAAATATAAAACTACATTTTCATTTATTTTTGCTTACAGCCCACGTTGACCGCAGAAGAAAAATCTGCCCAGCTGAAAAGTTACATGACCTACGCCGCAGTATTTGCCTTTATCGCTTTTGTTGGCTACAACTACATGAATCAGAAAGAATTTGAATACCTGGATTGAAAGGACGAACGCTCCGTGGCCAAGCCATGAATTTGTACGCTCAATCACAGCACTCAAGTCTACTGGTCTCATTCCCATCGTCGCATCCTAAACACTTCAGTTATACTGTATAACTTTTCGCAGTTAAAAGGCCTGTCGTTATCGGCCAGATGTATTTCAGGTGTAAATAAATAATATTCAAGCTACCAGATGAGTGCCTTGCTTGCAACGTGTACCTTACGATGTATACCTTCCCTATTTCGTATTTGTTTCTTGCAGGGCAAGAAAGACATCAAAATTTGAGATTTTATTAATATGATGACAAAGCTGTAATTTATTAATTGAATTTGCGCATTAGATATTTCAAGATCTATTGTACTATTTGTGTATGAATGTTGTTTAAATAAATCATTTGCAATAGTATCTACTGAACAAAAAGTAGATACGAATTGCATAAACTAAAAGCAAAACCCAAGTCTAGTATTCAACCAGCAATATCATGGCTTTATTCCAATGGGTACTAATAATAGTCTAATACTATGAAATATAAAAAATTACCTTTATAATAATTAGTTAGGCCCAACAAATAATGAAACTCAATATTGTAGATGTAATCTTGTAGAAATAATTTTTGCACAAAAATATTACACTGGAACATTATAGTATCAATTTTAGTTAAGTTTATTAGCTGTCTACATTTCTGAACACATATTGTCAAAAATATTAACTAATGCTCTTTAAAATTTCGTCATTCCCATTTACATTAGCACCGTGATTCATAAACCATTCATCTATACATTTTGCAAATTTATCCACCCAAGCAAGATTTTCTTTAGCTACTGCAACCAGATTTCGACACGCACTTTCTTCATGACCCAAAAGTGCTTGGTTGTCTTCAATATAATTTTCAATCTAAAATAAAATATGACAACGATTAGAGGAGCATTTGACATCGATGTCATCAAAATTCAAAATAGTTTCAGTGTATAATGTGTTTTCTATAAATCTATTGACTTCTTACAAATTCAAGTTCAGCTTCCGTATTTACTGAAAGGCTAAGGGAAGACAACACAGTCAATGTCAACTTTGCAGTCTTCAACCTAAAAAATAAGTTCGATAGTATCAGGAAATACAGAGAAGAGTGTCATGTAATGATTAGGTCAATGTTATCCAAACACTTTCTAATTCATTGGTACATTACATATACAGCATGCAATATAACGTGATATTCAAACAGCTAATACCTTTGTAACAACATTTCGGGTTTGTCTTGCA
The DNA here is from genome assembly GCA_019776165.1 of Pogonognathellus flavescens. Classification (NCBI taxonomy): domain Eukaryota; kingdom Metazoa; phylum Arthropoda; class Collembola; order Entomobryomorpha; family Tomoceridae; genus Pogonognathellus; species Pogonognathellus flavescens. The sequence goes on along the minus strand of JABASD010000656.1, from coordinate 42,405 downwards.
AATATTCGATAAAGACTTTCTTTGCGTACGCATTCGCAGCTAGGTATTGAAGAATTACAGATTTATCTTGTTCGTGTATTTCCAGTCCTTCACTCAACAGTTTTTCCAAAAGCCTTTACAGAATGGATTAATCTTTCATATTAATATTTTGGGAAATTCATTCGTCATTTCGCATGTAATTGTTGGATTCGATTGGGTTCATTACCATTTTTGTCGGTTTGCATGTTTGCTGCATGAAAGAGCTTTTGCTAAACGAGATCTATGCGATGGGATACTTTCATCCAAATATTTATCATAAATGAAATTCCAATAACCTTCTTTCTCGTCCTCAGATGCAATCAAGCCACAATACACTGCTTCTTGTAAATCAACCGGAATTCTAATCAATAGGCAATTAAAATGAATATTTTCAAAATATTTAAAAAACTAAATATATTTTTTAACGATTAAAATTACGGATTCGTTTCTGGATTGTGTTTCCACTCCTCTATGTAAGCTTGTGTTATCTGGCGACATTCCGAGTTACTTGTGCCCATATAACACAACCATTCCAATAATTGCGATTTTAAAATTGCTTTTGCTCCAATTTTTGAGTTTTCATTATTAGAGTCCAGCCGATTAAGAGCTTTACTTAATATTGCAGAGAAGTGACCCTAACAAGATTAATAAAATATATATATATAACTTTACAAGTATATATAGTACAATTTGGTACAATAATGACGGTGGTGATTATGACGTAAATATAATCATCGTGTACTTGGAATACCTTTAAGGAATCAATGTGCTTCGTTCCAACAAATAGGTTGTATATTGGTTTAATATTTCGGAAAATTGTTTTCCATACTCCTAAATCTATTTCTTTCTCAAGGTAAGAGTAAGAGGTCATGGGTAGAACAGCTTCATAGGAAATGTACCCTTTACATAATAAATATATGTAATGCATATATTTTCATTTTTAAAACAACAAACTTTTCATAATATATTTGCAAAAGATAATGTTTAACAATCAAAGCCACTAACTTGCTTTTGCCAAATTGAAGTAATCATCCAGTAACTGACTTCGTGCACCGGAAGGAATATTTGTATGGTCTTCTAACAGTTGGCTATGTATTTTCTGTAGCAACCCATTGTCATACATTACGCGATAATAACCTGAAATTAAATAGTATCCAATTTTTATTAAATCATGATTTCCGATCAAGGGCGTAGCTAGATTCATAAATGGGGGAAGGGGTCTGAGAGGTGACAATGCGACCCACAGTTCAAGTCATATGAAATATTGTTAATTGACGTAACAATTAGCAATTTTATGTTTTTAAATTAAAAAACACAAAATTATAAAATACTTGCCTTTAGAATTAGGATTCACAATGATTAACTGAGCCGTATTGATTGTTACGTCAATTTCTACTATTCCTTGAGGAATCCAAACATCAGGGGTATCAGGTTCTGCTGATGGGTCTAATTTTGGTGATAATGTGACAGGCACCCACCAAGTGTCTTCTGGATTACTGGTATCATCCAATATATACTTTTCCTAATATTTTAACGGAGTAAAGTGTAATTGCGTGCACGAGTATCGAGTATTTATAAAAATCATTGATAAAAGCACAGAAAACAGATTATATCATTAAAAATTTTATGAAATTTTTGTCATGTCATTTTTGTCAAATTATTACCTGGGTTAGGTGTAAAGTACTTTCATTTACGACAGAGACTGTTATTAAAGGGAATCCGGCTTGCCTAGTCCAAGTGTCCATTATTGATTTCACATCTGTGGGTAAAGATGAATCTGAAGAATCCAATGCTTCTTGCAACGTTTGAAACATATCATCTTGTTCAGCTCCTTTGTATTGACTGCAATAATATCAACAGAAAGTCCTTATAAAATGACGGTATGTGATTCAGTAAAGAAGTGAAATAAAATAGGCAGAAATTATAAAACATACAATCGATTCACATATAAACGTATTCCATCGGTAAAAATGTTTTCTCCCAAAAAGGAAGAAGTCATTCGTAAAATCGATGCGCCTTTTTCGTACGGAATTCTTGTGTAGATATCGGCCACTGCAGCTGAAGTATTCGGGAAATTTTCTAAAGGATGTGTCAAGTTGGATTGGTCAAAGTTCATTGCTAATTGGAGAACATTAGGAACAAATTGGGTCCAAGGGTCTAATTCCGGGTGAGTGTGATTTATTCCATAGTGTGCATAAAATGTGGCAAATCCTTCCTTGAGCCAAACATAAGCCCACCATTGGCAGTTTACTAAATTTCCAAACCATTGATGAGCCAACTCATGGGAAACTACGTAATTAATGCGATATCTTTCGGCTTCAGTCGTTTCGTTTGGCAAATGCAGAAGTACTGGATCCCTTAGATATTTTAAGAGGTCATTAATTTCTGTAAATTATTGCCTTGCTTTTAATAATGGCTATATAAACTTACTTGTAAGTAATTAGTCCCCAATTCTCCATAGCTGTACAATGAAAATTGTTTGCATGAAAAATCGAAATATAATTTGGTAAGCACAATTTATAAACGAATACTTAATTAATGTAATGAAAACCATTGAAGAAGAAATGTGGTAGTGCAATAGAAAACATCTTAGGTAGTGGATATTTGATAACAAAATATTCTTCAAAATATGTAAGAATATCAGCAGTCAATTGAGAACCATAGACACCAGCACCACGATCAATCAGATAGTACGGAGCATATACCTTTAAAATTCATATTTTCAGTTAAAATTAGGTTTCTTGTATTATTATTACTCATCTTGATGTCTGTCCTCATTCTGTATACATTAGAATTATCCGAATTGATATGAATCTTGCACAGTTAGTTATTTATTTAAAATAATTCGTACCCGAACAGTTTTATTTCCAAAACTTTGAGGAGGAGCTTCTTCATAAGAAAAGTCTGAAACGATCATGGCTATAATGTACGATGAAATCGAAGGTGTTGTGTTATAGACATCCCAATACCAACCCGGAAGATTTACCCTAATGTAAATTTAATATATAGCATAAATAAAATATTTTGTAGTGTGTGTTCAAGAGCGTATTTAGAGGAAGCTTGAGGGCTCTGGCTCCCATAAGATTCCGAAAAAATTGACTAACAAAAAAAGGTTGCACATAAGCGCTTTTTGTACATGTGAACCCGTCCAGATTTCTAGGGCTTCTACCATTACGAATTCTGGATACGCCATTGTATGAGTTAGCTGCAAACATTTTTTTAAATCAAAAGACACGACTTACATTTCATAAGTGTTGATAATTTCTGCATTTGACAATGAATGATAATTTTCATGACGTCCGATACTTATATCGTAGGTAGCTCTCAAATTTGGTTCATCGAAACAGGGGAAAGCCCTTCGAGTGTGGTATGGAGCAAATAAAGTGGTAGCGATATATCTAAATTATATTACACCTAAAGTTTTAAGTTCCCGAGTTGTAATTTAAAAATAAAATAAGTTGGGATTTATCATTTTTACTTCCTATCTCCAGTTTCGGGATCATCATAATAATCCAAATACATTCCGTTCAAACGGTCTTCAGGAATTGGAGCGATGAAATTAATGAAAATGTAATAGTTTTCTCCTCTTTCTAAATTCATGACCAAGTCGATTATGAAAAAGTCTTTTTCAGTGTCATAAGTCAAATTTGCAATTCCAATGTGCATATCATTAAATTCATGCACTACCTGTTTAGAAAAACAAAAAATTAATTTTGTATACATTATTAATTAGATATATTTTACCATTTAAGGCTTGAAATTGAAGTGAAAGAATAAGTTTGTCGCGGAGAAGAATTTCTGTAATTATTTTACTTTCCTGTAACATTTTTTGGAATTGAAATTATTGGGAAATGAAAATATGATTACAAATCAAAGTAACCGGAATACTTTATTAAATTGCATGAAAGATAAGAATACATTCGTTGCTTGATTGGTGCATCCCGATTAACTGATTGAAGAACTAACATGGATGAGCATCTAATTTCGTATTTTAAAATTATATGATATTAAAAGATTTATTGTACCTTGACAGATGAGTGATCAATTGTTAAGTTTAAAGAATGCAATGTAATGCGGTTAGTTGTTTCTTCGCATTTTACAGAGATCTGAACACTTCCTATAGCTGTAAATCGTGGATATCCTACAAGTTCTTCCAAGATAGGCATCATCTCCAGTTTGTAATGAAATGGAATGAAAGTCAATGGAAGACGAAATCTTTCGCTGGGAATCTTCATCAGTAATCCACCTTCTGAGTCATCAGAACCCTCTGATTCATAACCGAACTGGAAATCGCTGCTGGGAAGAAGTTCAGCTTCGGAATTTCGAAGTGGAACAACTACTAAGAGCAATAATGCCGGCACCAATGAAATGCAATAAATCTCCTTCATTTCGACTGCAGAATTTTTCAGGGTTCCTCTTTGGTAACAATAAAAATGCTGCTACTACTAATAACAATATTATAAGATCAAAACACCAAAAGTTGCGACTTATGGGCTTAAAATCTTCTTCAACTAGTATGAAATCATGACTTCTGTTTTTTATCTTATCATTGTAATACTTTATCTCTTTAAGTTGACATACATATTTATAGATATAATTAGTAATACCAGTTGCACACATTGAGTTAATAATTGTAATGTATAAATGTGTATAAATACTTTTTGATGCAGGGGTATTTGTGATAAAAAATGATACACGCAGGGCTTTAAAAAAGATTACGTAAATAATCGTAGCTCTTTACTGCATTTATATTTTACATACATTATCCCTTTTTCATGTAGTTTTCAAATTGAAGTAAAATGATAGAACTCAGTCATGAAGTCATGATAGTCAGTTAAAGAACCCGTGAGGGATGTAATTTCTATTAATATTGAAAATGCAATTATATGTAACATTAGACGAGAAAAAAGAGTTTTGGGGTGATGAGAAAACACTTCGTTGCTTACAAGACCGTGTGTACGGCAAGATGTGTTTTTTAGTGTTGAGTTGACTCAAGGCTAACTTTACTTATGTAACTGTATAAGGCAAACATGAAACAGGTGTTTTGCAGTCATCTTATTTAATTTATTGTATTTCGGTTCTAATTATACATTCTGATCGACACACTTTCTTTTGCATTTTTACTCATAAATAATTTACTCGTCCTAAATTAGTCCATAATTTTACAAAACTATTTATACAGTTTTCTCGTTTGATGAGACATTTCTGATATATGATTCTTGAAATTCGGCACATAGCTCTATCATTTTCTCAACCAACCTCTAACGAATTTAAACTTGTACAATTTAGCACTGTATATGTGTACTGTGTACCTATATTATGTGGTTATTGTGCATTTGCTTAAAATAAACGAAAATGAGTCATACGAAAAATATTGTAGGGGAATCAGAAAAAGGTTTTAGAAAGAAACGAAATAAAGGTACCCACATTATCCAGCCTCTAAAAAAGTTAATAAATATAGTTAAGTGAGAAAATTATGGTTTTCCTGCATGAGTTTCCTGTATCATTTTCATGAGAAAAAGCTTTGTATTTCCCAGCACGAACACTTTCAACTTTTAATCATGAAATCATTGACAAGCTGATAAATAATCCTGCACTATGTATGTTATTCTTATCTATCATGCACTTACCCTGTATAAAGTAAAATGTAAATGAATATTCAACATATGAAATATGACGACACAAAGAAATTAGACCTGCCACACACACTATTATATGTACCTATATAATTGAATATTATTTATTGTCACTTCAACATTATGTAATCCGTATATACCTACTCTGTCTCTACATTTTTACAACTTAAGATAAGCAGTCTATATATTAATTTCAATGTCATTTGCAAGTGCAAGCACTATGCACTACAATAATAAATAGTGTACTAACATACAAGCTAAACTCCAAGACAGTGCGTTCGTTGCTACCAATATATCTCTAAATAAAGGGTTAATCTTCTGCTTAAAAGGCGACAGTATTTAATTTTCTTAAAATTAGTACAAGTGTGTAAAAATTACAAATAATTATTATGACTGCTGACACAAGTACTGTTAAGCCCGCTGTATCACCAGCTAAGAATTTCCTAGCAGGTGGATTTGGAGGAATGTGTTTAGTGTTTGCAGGGCACCCATTTGATACAATAAAAGTAAGGAATGGTTATTTATTTGTGATTATTATCCAATAACAGCTTTATCTGTCCAAACTTTCGAAGATTTCCATTCAATTCAATTGTTTCCAATGTAATAATGAAAATAATGAAAATCCTTAATATTTACCCTAAAGGTCCGATTGCAAACAATGTCAAAAAGTTTACCGGGTAGTTCTGTACAATATACGAGTACTTTTGATTGCTTAAGAAAAACTTTTGTCAATGAAGGAATTAAAGGTTTCTACAAAGGTACTACAATTATTTTATGTCTTTACAATTTTAATAAGCCATGTACAATGTGAATGTCCATCGGGGTTATATGCGACATTCGGCCATACAAACCTTTTTCTCCTGAATCTTGTGGCGAACAGGTCCCTCCTCTAAATACGCCCTTGAATGCATCTGAAATTAATTTATTTTAATGTAGGTATGGGCACACCAGTAATGATGACGACTCCAAATTTCGCTCTTGGATTTTTCGGGTATGGCTTGGGAAAACAACTAGTTTCTTATTTACATCCTGGTGAATTGACACCAGTAAAATTATTTGCAGCGGGTGCATTTTCTGGAGTTTTAGTAACGTTTGTGGTAACTCCTGTAGAAAGAATCAAGTGTTTATTGCAGGTAAATTATTTCAAACAATTATTATATAATCTTGACATTTCAATTTACATTGAGAAAAAGGTGTGTATTTTAGATTCAATTAGGACAGAAAGGTGAAGGGCAAGTGATGTACAATGGACCAATTGATTGTGCTAGAAAATTGTTAAAAACGGGAGGTATTTCGAGTTTGTATCGTGGATTCGGAGCTACTTTCATTAGAGGTACTTACTTCCTTACTTTTTAACTTTAGGTAAAAATTACATAAGAAAATTAATGCACCCATCAGATGCTTCATATGTACTACTATAAACACTGACTCACACTCAAAAGTTCATAAAACATAATTTACAACCTCACTAACTATTCATAATTCACACTTTAATATTTGTTTTATTGAATCGTAATTTGTACTCATTTTAAAATAGGAATTCCTCAGGCTGGTCTTTATTTTATGACATATGATGTACTTAAAAAAGCTTTTACACCTGCGGATGGATCTGCGTTGACAACAGCAATGACGCTAACTGCAGGGGGTTTAACTGGAATAATCAATTGGATTTTTATTTTACCTGCTGATGTTATTAAAAGTAAAATTCAAGCAGGTACATTCTAGAATCACATTTATTTCCTTTCCTGCTTAATGGCATTTGTAATGTTAAAGTGAATTTTGTTTAGTAGTGGTAATAGAATATTATTTTTATTAATTTAATGGTACAGCTCCTGAAGGAACGTATCCTCGTGGGTTTCGTGATGCTCTCAAACATTTGTTGAAGGAAGATGGTCCTAAGGGTTTGTATAGAGGAGTTACACCAGTATTCATTAGAGCATTTCCTGCCAATGCAGCCTGCTTTATGGGATTCGAATTGGCCATGAGATTCCTAAATTGGTCTACCCCTAATCTGTGATAGAAAAATTTGTGAAAATAAATAAAATATATATTTTTAGCTACACTGCTCTTGTTTGTACAATGAAACTTTACAAGTATTAGCATTAATTCATATATTCATTGTCTAACTAAATGCACATAATATTATAACACACAATACAATTATTTTGTGGTTTTGGTAGGTAGGGTGTGGTGTTGCAAACAGTTTCATGCAGTGCCATTATTACCTTTAATTAGGTACTCAATATTTGTGAATAGGTATTACGAAGTTAAATTATGGTAAAGCATTATTACGTTAATTATTTGATGTCCTGCTGATAACTTATCTATCTTCAAGCTTTTATGCTGATAGGGTGAATTATGATTATAAGTGCAATCAGTACAAATTACAAAATTTAAGCAGCTTATATTGAAAGAGAGTTGATTATTTAGTACATCTATATGCTTCAAGTCAATTAGGAGTAACGGAATCATTAATCATCTAATAATATTCAAGTTAATTAATTGTACATGCTAGTGCATTTGAAAAGTACCAAATTGTTCTCAAGACATTTTAAAAATGAGTAATCAAACTACCCCGACAAAAAATTTCTTCGCTGGTGGTGTAGGCGGACTCTGTCTAGTTTTAGCCGGATACCCTTTTGACACAATGAAAGTAATATATACTTACAGCTCATTTAAAATTATTTCAGCTAAAATTAGTCATTAGTTTACTATTATGTATTATCAAGGACGTATCTACGATTTTAAAATGGGGGGAGGGATGCAGAAGTAAGAATGAGCTTTACAAATTATTGTCAAATCCTGGAAACTAGGATTTTTACATTTTCACATGTGAATTAACTTATTTATTACTACTATTTTGTTAATGATGATGAAATATGAAATGTGAACTAAAAAACTAAATATTAATTGACATTATTTCAAAAAAGGTGAGATTGCAAACGATGTCAAAAGGAAGTCTTACGAGTGGTGGAGCAGCTTTTTCGGGAACCTTAGATTGTTTTCAAAAAACACTCAAAAATGAAGGGATTAGAGGCTTCTATAAAGGTATAATAAATATGAACTGTTTATCATAATTAGGAGTTGATATAATTTATTGTGTCATTTATTTTTTAGGTATGGCCACTCCGATTATGACTCAAGCCCCACGTTTTGCTTTAGGATTTTTTGGCTACAGTACAGCAAAGAAATTCATAACTAAGGAAGGACAAAAAGGTCCTTTAAATGCAATGCAATTATTGTTTGCTGGAGCCATTTCTGGAGGGGTTTGTACTGTGATAGTAACCCCCGTTGAGAGAATCAAATGTCTGTTACAGGTAAACAAATACTAACTTTACAATTTCTAGACAATTATCATAACTCCTCTAATATGTATTCAATGTATTGTATAAATTTTGTACATTGGGGCACTGTGATATATCTGTAAAATCGGAAATAATTCCAATAGGTTCAATTAGGTCAGGGTAAAGACGCTCCGGTACAATATAAGGGACCAGTCGATTGTGCTGTGAAACTTTTTAGAACAGGAGGAATCTCAAGTCTGTACAGAGGATTTGGAGCAACCATGTTGAGAGGTCGGTTTTGAAAAATAAATTCTTAAAAATTTGACTGCATTAATTTTGTTTGTTAATTGCAATTGAAAAATATTTTTTAGCTGTACCACAAGCTGGTTTGTACTACGCAACCTACGATACGTTAAAGAAAGCATTGGCACCTAAAGAAAAATCAACTGTTGTACTAAGCCCTTGGAGGACAATAGTGGCTGGAGGTCTTACAGGTGTAATAAATTGGATATTTATCCTCCCAATTGATGTAGTCAAAAGCAGAGTACAAACTGGTATATACTTAAACTATTTGTGCATCTTATTCCACCTTAATGATGTGTGCACTGTGCAGATTTGTTTTAGTAAAAATATTCTGGATGAAAATTAAACAATTGTTTTCACAGCTCCTGAAGGAATGTACCCACGAGGAGTTAGAGACGTGGTAAAACATTTGATAAAAGAAGAAGGACCCCGAGGATTCTATAAAGGGATTGTGCCGGTATTTCTAAGAGCGTTCCCTGCAAACGCTGCTTGTTTTATGGGTGTTGAGCTCACAATGAAATTTCTTCATTGGGCAGCTCCTAATATGTGATCTCGTATTTTGTAACGTTAGTTTCAAACTTCAGATTAGTATTTTTAAAATCCTACCTAGAGTTTTCTGTGCCTTGTTCATTTATTTAGTAATTAAACATTCAAGATTTATTTTGAATTAAAGGAGGACTTAAAAATTCGCCTTCTTAACTCATTATTTATGACAAATAAAATATACATATACACTCATACACCTACCAAGATTGCGTATGGTATGGTTATTTATGATACCAACTAATGTAATTAGTACTAATCTCGTTTAAAAGTTTTAAATGTATGAAAGCAGTCAAGACACATGGAAATCTTTCACATCTATATTAAAATGGGTGTATATATTTATACAAACCGAATAATAATATTATTATACTACCAATGTAATTATAAATCACTTATAACCTGCAACTTCTTTAGTTCGTTTAAAAATGATTATTTAAAATCAAAAACATTATTTTCACTTCTTCACTGTCAATAATTTATTGTGACAAATCTAGGTTATGGAAATAACATCAACTCTTAGGTATATTATTATGTACCAAATGCTAGTGCTACTGCATACACTTACATATAGTTGGGGTTGGATTGGATTTATATATAAGGGCTATACAATAATAATATAATAGTTTAGATAAAACAGGGCAGTATAGAAAATCATTTTGGCTATACCGTTAATATAACAATATAGTATATTATATGAAATATAATATTAGTTAAATGCATTGTATACGAATGAAATACATTAAATGCACAGCCAAATGACAAATATACTGCTCACAACAACCTTAATAACATTTATATTTTGTATTGCAATAGAAATAGGACTATGAGTTCCTCGAGAGGAAAAATATTTCGCTAGGCTGCAATTGACTGACACATTACAGGACAACACAAGATTATTACAACAGTATAAATATAACTACACTAATTAGATGTCCATGTTTTACTTAGCTGGAGGTGCACCGAACATATTTCCAGACTGCTTAGAAACAGCTCTTGATGGAGAAAAGCCGAGGAGTTTCTGTACATTCTAACAGATAAACACATAAACACACAATTAGATTATTTGATTATTAAAATGTCAAGCTAAAACAAAACTGTTAAAAATTATCATTAAAGAATACTTATTAAACATTATTGAAGTACCTGACGAATAGCCATCGTGCATAAGATGTATAGGAAGATGAATGAGCAATCAGTATAGTCATTTCCAGGGAGGTTTCTGTGAGAAATGCTTTGTAAGAATGAAATTGGTACAAATGGCAACTTTGCAACCTAAAAAAATACACATAGACATACTTTTTAAACATAGATCCTTCCTTTACCACAAAAATAGTATATTAGTTCATAGTTAAATATTATACTATTGAAAATGTATATAAAATGTAATGCTTACTATTCTGCCATCGAAAATTGAATTAAAAATACTCAACAAAGCAGTAAAAGCTAAACCAATGGCAAACATTGATTTCATTTTGACTAAGGAAAGATCGCGAGTATTTGTTTTAAGCTTTTCCTCTTCTCTTTCCAATTTCTTCTTTTGGTTCTTGACAATTAGCGATTCCCCCGTCGTCTCTTTCCTTTTCTCCAGCTTTTTACATTGTCGTTCAACTTCTAGTTTGAGTTTTTGATATTTCTCTGTTCGGTAGACCATAAGCCATGTTACACCCTCTCCAAAAAATGCAGTGATTATAGAGATGATGAGAATTAAGATAGTATCGCCCCACATTTTTCCGGCTTCCTACAATGGTAAAAAAATATTTATTTTAGGGCATATAAATATACAATTAATTTATTAATACACAACCGTTAAGGTAGTGATTAATTAAAATTACATACTCAATTATTTGGCCTGGTATTTAAAGGTTCCCGATGAACTGTGTTTACAAAAGTAACATTAAAATGAGCAGTTTTAAATTAAAACGGAGCACAAAATCGTATGGTAATTTAGTAATAATATTCGGCACACTTTTATTGCCTTGCAAAAGTCCAAAACACAAATTTTCCCTCAAAATATTGTAAGAAGACGTCGCACAGAATTCACTTTCAACTTTGCTGTTCAAATCGTTACGCGGTAAGATTGCAGGCAAAGTGAGTCGCAAAAATCAAAACAGAGTAATTGAATTGACTGATTATTCATTTAAAAACTATTTAATTCTAGTTTAAACAGTTTTTCATGTAAATGTCATAAAGTATGTACATGATAGTAAAAAATTGCTCTTTTAAATACGTGGTTAATTATGTTAAACGTTAAGATAAGTGACAAGGATTAATCTTTTTTGAAGTCTTTACCATTTACAGCGAACGGATCGAACAACAGATTCGATTTTTAGTTCCCTTCCAACTTTTTTTGAAATATTAAAATTCAAAAAGTTTACGTTTTGTGTGTAAAATACTGACTGAATGCAAGTGTAAAGAAAATTGCTAATAATGAATACAAATAGATTTATATGTAGTCTTCCCATGCTTCGCAAAGCATTTTCTATGGTTAGAAGATTTGACTCGCTTACCTCAACCTCTCACAGAAATTTTTTTGCTGCTAAACCTTCAAATAACTCACAGAACAGGTTCCTACACACAACGGCACGTAAGGGTTTAAATATTAAATCATAACTGATATATCTATACAATTAAATAATTATTTAACTAATGAGCTATATTTTTTTGTGATATAGGAAGGATCTATATTTAAAAAGTATGTATTATGTAATCTTTTTTAGGATGCATGCATGGAGAGTATGAAATGAAAGATCCGGCTTCAGAGGAAGAGGTGTAAGTGAATAAAAAATTTAATGCATATGAACTAAAAGAATTGTGAATTTATTAACTTCAAAATTATATATATACTTTCAGTATTACTTATTTTGGTTAAAGACTTACCTTTGACTTTTTTATTTATCTAGGGTCATGATAACTGTTGTAAACAAGGAAGGAAAAGTTACAAAAATTCGGGGGAAGAAGGGGGATAATCTTTTGTACCTTGGAAAACGTTTTGAAGTTGATATTGAAGGTATACTATTGAAGGATTAGTATTATGGTTTGCATGTACTTTATGATTTTTATGTTTGCAATTACCTATATTTTATGTGCTTCCATTCTAAATGATTGACACTTTGACACAGGTGCTTGTGAGGCATCTTTAGCTTGTACAACGTGCCATGTTTATGTGGATTACGATTTCGTAGACACACTTCCTGAAGCTACGGAAACTGAAGAGGACCTTTTGGACGCAGCACCTTTTTTAAGGGACAACTCAAGACTAGGTAATTAATTCAAAAAAGTCATGTCAGATTTATTTTAAAAGTGATATTTACAGTAATTTATTTGTTACGCCAAATCAAATCATCTATTTTAATTCATTAAATTATGTATGTAGAAAGTGTTATATTGATATTTCTATGTTTATGGTCTACAGGGTGTCAAATAATCCTTGCAAAAGAGCATAATGGGATTACATTTACACTACCTTCAGCAACAAGGAACTTTTATGTTGATGGACACAAACCTTCTCATCACTAATGAACAGTAGTTTAGTTCAATATTTTCATAAAGTGAGTAAATATTATTTCAAGATACAATTGTAGACTTTAGTATACCTATCAACAATGTTTTTTGTAAAGTCTAAGATATGAATCAAAGCAATCGCAAAACTTTGATATAATATTGTATGTAAAAATGTTATAAAGTCACAGTTTATGTAGATTTTCCTTACTGAATACGACAATGATATATAATGAAATGAAAATGATAGTAATGGCAATAAAACCATATTGCCTCACACGGATTGTGAGAATAATTATTTATAAATGAATGGATTTTACGTAACAATTGTAAACCCAAAAGAAACATAATACTGCATCTTTCTGCGGAATAATAACTCTTAAGGTCACTGGTAGATAACAATTAAAGCATAATGGGTCACACAGATGGAAAGCATAAAGTAATTTGTATAAATAGGTCGTTTAGGTGCGGGAGGCTGCTGTTTTATGTAAGTAGATCAGATCGCACATTTAACATGACTAAAAGACTTTTGTGTGCGCTACCACTAATGTTTTCAAAAATAACAATTTTTACATTGAGATGGTCCTATAAAGAGCTGCCACTTGTACATTACAGAACTAGTCTAAAACTGGATTTTGTGTCTGTTCGATTTCAAACGAGAGTTTGGCATTCATGATTGAGTAATGAAAGCCATCGCAATTTTGACTGTCTTAGGCGTAGCTGCCTGCGCCACTGCAATTGGAGTAAGTGAATTTTGTATATTTAACTCAACGGGACTGTATTTTTTTCTTCGGTTTTTTTGAGAAATTGCTCAGTTAGTTCTATTTTCTATAAGTGTACTTACTTTATGTTTTGATTATTAAATGCTCTTAATTTCAGTATGGAGATTCTTTGTATGAACGATTCGAAAAAGCCAAAAACAAGGCTGCATTTGCTGAAAATTTGATAAAAAGAATTGTACCAAATCCAGGACATCTTGGTAACGAAACACGCTACCCCAATGATCCTCCATTTGATCCAACACCAGGTAAAACTAGAAAACTAATTCAATTTTGGAAATATGTTTCTGTTGACGATTTTAAGTTGACGAGTTGATTTAATAATGCCAACTTTTTTGCATTTCAGAATGTGGGGATAATTTTGCAAATCTAACGGACGGAACCTTTGGTACTGTGCTCACACCAAATTATCCTGATAACTACTTACCCAACTTGAGATGTGAATGGACTTTCCAAGTAATGTTAGATTATATTAAATACAAAATCATTTCATGATAGATGATTCATGATTTTTGTTTCAATATATAGAGGGAATAATTTCATTTATTATGAAACACCGTCACAAAACATAATGTGAATGCCAATTCTAAACCATTCCTTTGTTTGTTTGCAGTCTGTTCCTGGAACTGTTGTGGAAGTTACATTTTTTGATATAGTTACACAGCCATGGACGCTCACTTTCATTGATTATGTCATGGTATCCACAGACGGCACATGGGACGAGTATAGAAGGTAAACCATTTTCCTTTAGTTTGCCATCTGTTTATTGCATTAATTTGTGTGTATGTATTATGTATAATGCAGCTATTAAATTTCATGTACAACAAGTGCGATATGATTGCATTAAATTCTTTTCTATTTTCATCTCATTAGATTTTCTGGTGACGTGAACCACAAGATGCCTTTCACAATCATTTCCAATGGAACAAAGTTGGGTGTACGTTTCGTATCTTCCAGATGGCTTAATTTCCGTGGATTCAAGCTAGGATATGTTGTTCGGCCAGCCAAGTCTGATGACAAAAATCCTTCCATTAACGAACACGGGAGTGCCTTTGACAATGATTTGACTGCTGTTTGCACTACAATTCCACTTCCAAACCCTGACGAAGTTTCATCACGAATTAAAATTTCAGCACCAGCCAAACCATCAAAAATTGTGACAAAAAATAATAACACTGTTCATGTTCTCATTGTCAATGGAATAGAGACTGTTCCTCATAAGTATCCATTTATGGTCGCTATGCTTATTGACGAATATTTCTTTTGTGGAGCATCTTTAATTGACGAAGTCCATGTGTTAACCTCAGCTCATTGCGTAGAATTGTATGTATTTTTTAAATTGTCTTGCATTGTTAATACATTTTCGGTATAGATGAATGTATTTACTATTCTAGATGTAAAATATTATTGATTTCAGATCAGAGAAGTTGGACTTATTCTTTGGTGTACATAATATGTCAAACAATGACGAAAATTTATATGCAAGGCAAGTACGAACACTTAATCTGGAGGATATGAGTACTAATGTGTTCATCCATCCTAACTATGATCCTGATACAGCAGCCCATGACATTGCAATTGTTAAATTATTAGAACCAATCAAAATTACAGGTAAAGCAAGCACACTTAAAAATGATAACAATAGTTGTGTTTATATAGTAAGTATCAATCTCTTTAGACCATGGTTTTATTTTTTTGTTCCATATGTAGGTTATGTGCAACCCATTTACATTCCAAGTGTTTACACTCAGCCCAATACATTCAACTCTTGGACGCTCAAGACATTAGGATGGGGTGAAACAAGAAAAGGTATAATAATTTTATTGAAAATTAGTACTCAGTCAATTTATTCGCAATTTTGTTACGCACAGCTTCTAAATCTGATGATTTGATTATTTCATGAAAATATTTACAGCATTCAATGAGACGAGAGTAAGCCCCATACTCAGAGAAGCTAAGTCTGTCGTTCTTCCTAACGTTGACTGCCAAGATACCTTTTACGGATTAGTGACAGGGAATCTCATGTGTACTCAAACACCAATTCCAACTACAACCACTCCGGTACCTTCAGATGAAGATTATGAGGAAGAATCTGATGATGTTGAGGTTGAGTACGAATCTCCTTGTCATGTAAGTTGGTTAATCAAACCAAACTGTGGAATTAACAATAATACAATTTCTTATATGAGGGAATTGAAACGATCTAAGTCCAAAGGCAAATGAAAGGATCTGAAACTGTGACATTTTATTCATTTGTTTTCTCAGGGAGATTCAGGATCGCCGTTGATTGCCGAATTTATACCTCCTAAGGGGAATAAAGGAAAAGCCAATGATGCAGGCGCATCACGGCATCGGTGTGTCCCATCAAAAGTTAATAATGGGAAACCTAATGAAGTAGATCAATCAGTGTGTCAGCAAGAAGACAAATGGTGGGTTCAAGTTGGAATCGTTTCCTTCGGAGCAAGAGTGTGTGGGCGTTCCACTCCTGTGGTTTACACTCGTCTTACAGCCTATCTTGAATGGATTTCATGGATCACAGGCAGACATGGATAAATTTCTCAGTTTCCACCATTTACTTCATTAACCCTCAATTTCATTTCTAATTAAATGTAAATGTTCAATTACTATTTTTACCAAGCTTTTATTAGCATTTTGTACAATTTGTTGTGATTTGCTAAATCTAGCTTCAACTTTATGTTGGTGTACTTAATTACCTAATTTTACATTGTCAATTATAATTTTTCAATAGCAGATTGTGTAGTGTTCCTTTAGTCTGTAAGTTTTAAGTTCTTTTTTATATGCACTGATTGAATTGACTTTAATTCGTGCTATTATTTCGCTTTTCCATTAAAATTGCATTTACTCCAATATAATTCTTATTTTTCCATTTGTATGTATCCCCTACACAGTATAGAATGATGAAACTCAAATATAAAGAGAATGAAACATTTTTAATTAAATTAAATTCTTAGTTCTTAGATTCGTGACTAAAAGCATACAGGAATAGCTCTGTGTATTTATAAGTTTTCTGTAGATGCATGCAGAAAGTAGGCATACGATTGTTCCAGAACGGAAAAGAACGTGATTCATTATTAATGTATGCATCCAAGAAGGTATGAAATTTAGTATCGTCACTGCATGGTAAATTGCAGCCAAATAAGTCAGAGTTATTTGCAGTTCATTGCTTTGGTAATTTATTCAGAACTGCAACGTGCTATACGCATCCATGAAGGCTTTACAACATTATAGTTTTAATCAATTGACTTTTCTTCTACGAGCTTTTTTCTTCATACTAGTCTCTTCTCTGGACTTTTCTCCAGTTCTGGTATTAAAGAATCGATTTCCCATTTTCTCATAATAGAAAACCAACAGTAGCGACCTACTATGTTTTCTCTATGCCCCTGGTTATGAATCCTGCAAATTATATTGAGGTTTCTTAACTTCCATACTATACCCATTGTCAAAAATGGTAAAGTCTTCCCCTTTGTCATTTGCAAAGACAAAGACGGTTATATAGAAATAATTTTATGTTATTCTTTGTTTCCCAAGGTTCCACTGATCAAAATAACCTTACAGTCTTCAGAAAGTTAAGGTATTGTATATAGCCTGGTACTTCTACGTAAGCAAATCTAGCAATGGTACTGATGCATTAAACATACATAGTCATAGTAGGGTAGACACATTTTTTCGTTTGTAAAAAGTTTTGCCATCTAATTTTGTTACAACACTGGAATCTTTGAAACTATATCACCTTACATTTCTCTTGGCATTATGTACGTACTCGGTTTATTGTATTGATCCACTAACATGCTGAAGTATCATAATCTCACCTTTTCCCTTTGTTTTCTCTACCGTATAATGCAGGGCGTTGATAATAGATTAGGTAATTGTTTGTAAGTACTCACATTATACTTTCATCATTTTCAGCGACTAATTTAATAGATTTACACTAGGGCTTTTATAAATGTCGTACTTTGTGTTCTAACCTCTAAAACTTTTCCAATAAAAATAAAAATTTGCTTTTAACAGGCAGTTTCATTTGTTATTAAAACATACCAAGGTAATTGAATCACAAAACTTTATCACATGCAATTCCAGCTTTAGACAGATACCTTCTCTGTTTAGTAAATCACTTTTGTTTGTTCAGCCTAAGAATTTTAATCAGCATAAAATTTAGGTTACAGCCAAACTGAAGCAATTTTCCAAAGATGAGCTACAATTTTTCATGCTACATTGTGAAGCGCTTTCTTAAGCCTTTTTCTTGTAACTGTAACTGTAACCACTACCTATGCTTTTCGATTTTCGATTAGCAAATCAAATGGCATATTAAATATAATGGTATGTCTAATGGTAGTTTTTATTTATAGGTAGTGAATAGCGGATATTAATAGAACAGGTTTAGGTAAGTCAATACTTATTTTGATAATTGTATGGAAGAAATCGGTTGGTTGCTGCAATTAAATGTTTTACTTGCACTTACGTCATGTCATTGTATCAAATTGTACACATTCTCATGAAGTTCATATCCAAATGCAGAGTCAGCTTCTATAATACCGTATGATTATACTATGCCTAACCTACCACTAAATGTCTCACAATTAACATACCTAATATACCTACACCTACACATCCACAAAATTTTGACATCAATGCTGTCGTGTCATAAACCGAAAGCTGAAAACCGCAAAGTGCAGTAGTGGAAGCATATTATATCAATCTTTAGTTAAGAAAAAGTATAACTGTCCACATCTTGGGTTACTTTAATGAATATGAATGACACATAGTAATAATTTAGTGATATAGATGCATCTTCTATGCAAGGATCGATTTCTATTTTTATAGCCATTTGAACCCAGCTAAATGCACAATATTATCTTCATAATATATACCTTTTAAGCACTTTAAATGAAATAACCAATTCCTGAGTTGAATGAACCATTAATATTTGTAACTTCATAATATTTTTATCCTCTTCCTCTTGCAGGTACTTTTATACTACTAATACTGAGTCGTCGTCTGTCTGGCCATCATATTTGTTATTATGGCAGTGACTGCAGCGACTATTTTCGTTTTCGTTAATGAAAGTTAGTCTTTGACCGTACTTAATGCTACCTACTTACAAACAGTTACGATAATTGTAAACAATAATACTAGTAATTACGCATGAGTTCTTATGAGTATGTTAATTACAGTACGTAAGTGTCCATAGTCCACAATATGTTATAGCTGTACTAATATCAGTAGGCAAAAGCATTCAAAATACATTATGAGTTTTTACTACTCCACTCCCAATCCAACAGCAAATGTAGTGTATAAGTTAACAGTTCATTATAGTAGTTATCAAAACAAGTGCTTGTTTTTCTTTCGAAAATTATTATTATGCTGATGTAAAAATTATTAACGTGACATAATGACCGGAAGAAAAAATATGGATGTCGACAATTTTTTGTTATGAAATTTGTGAGATAGGTTTATTAATAACATAGGGGATCATAAATTCATGAAATGAGTTTTGCTTTTACAATTAGCGTTTGCATACTTGCAGCAGAGAAAGTGTCGACATAAATTGTAATTCAAATGCAAAAAATCTACATCAATTAGATGTTAAGGTGAGCCAGAGATTTTTTACATGAATATCGATTCATTATCTATATAATGTATCGTGTTATAGAATGTATATATAAGTAGATACATGAGACTTGAGACAAATAAATGATACTATGTAAAAGTATAATAATTTTTATTTTTAACTACATAAACCTGACGATTGTTCTTCATTCGTTTTCATAGTATATGCATTAAAATCATTACATTGTTACCAGTTTCCACACAAAATGAATAATTCTATTTCTTTTCCATTATAATTCAACCATGTAAACCATTTCAAACTATCAGTGATCTTCACAACCTTATGGACGTCGCAGTCAAAAAATTATCTCTGCTTAAATGGATTGCAATGTATGTAATATCCGCAACGTAATTGTAAACCTTCTTTAATACTAATCAGTTGACAATTTTGTTTCGTGTTGTATCTTTATTATCAACCACACAAATTGCGACGTTACATAATTGATAAATAATTGTCAGCACAAACTTTCTTATCACTTGATCGATGATAATATTGTCTGTCACCATAATAATGGCCAGTAATAATGTCATTTCTACAGATAATATCTGCCTACCCGAATGAACTGAAAAATAATAAAGAAGTATAAAGCGTTTTCACACATAATATAAATATTTATTATTGTGTTCTATTAAACAAACATTATACCGATACCTTTATACATTATTACTACAGACAGGCAGGTCGGTAGGTGTACTGTTTGTTTGCATAAAGACTCTGTTTGCATGAACATGAATTTAATGCCTTTGGTAATGCAAACGTAAACGCGTGTCGTGGCACGTTATATTTACAAATAAAATACATATACAATGAAACGAAGTATATACGGCCTGGGTCGAGACATAACGTTATAATAATAGTAACTATTGTATTTTATATAAAGTAAACTTTGCTTTACATATATTATTAATATTAATATAGCAAAGTTCACCTTTTCATTACACAGCACATTTATTGTGAATCCTGACATGTTGCTGAATTAAACTATTCTGCCATGGCACATTTATAATAATATAATCATCAGATACATGTAATAGCCTTCATAGCACATTACATACGAAACTAATACCAATAGCAAACACCGTTACTCCTAATACTTTACTCGTGTGTTTCGAAGACAAGCTTAATAAGAAGCCTTACTTTTTACCACTGTGCTACTGTGTCCTTTACATATAACGTGTGGAACTCTACTAATGGTGTATGTAGTATAAAGTATCACTTGCATTATATAGAAAATATATATATACACAATACAGACTCATACAAGTGAATTTTCTTGTGCAAAGGAATTTATGCTTTGCCTTTGACTTAAGTAGAAGTGCACAGACACACATAGCAGGCAAAAACTGAACGCAAGCGCCCGGAAGGATGACATGACAATTGCATTGACTTTTACACGATCAAAAAACCGAAGGTCTCTTTAACTAACTACTATCAGTACTGTGTAGTAGTTTGTCTGGAGTGTTAATGTAGCTGCTCTGATTGTTCGCAATTTGCAATTAACTCTTCGTCTGACTTTTCAGCTTTAACTCCGTAAAAACTCCAATTTGCGCTTGCACTTTTCCTCGTGTTGTTAAATTACGTACGTAGATTCTAGAATGTGGTAATGCCGAAGAAGTTGTTGAGTGAAATAAAAAGTTTCGTGTGTAAGGCATACGTACTCGTGTTAGCATTACTATTACATGTGAAATAGGAAACATCATGTAGGAAGGTGAGTGAAGATGAGAGGTGCTATATTCTACGGGGTTCGCAATAATATTATTGCACTGCCAAAGTTTACTTGTGTACGTGCATAATACAAATACATTATTGTCCCACATCTGTGCTAGGTAATCCTTCTTCCTTTACTTTACACGTTACTCTACATCTATCTTAATCCTAATAACGCACATCTTATGCTTAACTTACGTATATCCTGATGATACGTATCTATATAGTATGCCTAAGTAAAGTACCTAAGTGTATCTTTTATGAATATATATACGTATGCTCTATTCCTGAGACTCCTGACTGTAAATCATTACGTAAAAAATATTTTCCTCGTTTGTCTTGTTGTGTGTGTGCAAACGAAAAGCCGGAGCTGTGTATGTAACTTATCTGTCAGAGGGAACAGGGAAAAACGCATACACACAATCTGTAACTGTCTTAAGAGTAGACATACAGCAGAAGAAGACTAATTTCAATCGAATCTTGTATATGGAATTTCTTATGTACAATTCCCAAGTGCATTTAACTATACTAGGTACATATTATGATAGTTATAAAGTTACATACATTTAGTTAGCTAAGCTACTGTACCACCACACTTTGCATTTGTAACTTCTTCTTAGGTACAATTACCTACATATCTACAAAACCGCAACTACCTATATAATATCTCAGAACCTGATACTTATACGAGGATCACTAGGATTAGGATGTATGTAATACTTTATTATACTTACACAGTACACGTTGCTTGGTGTGTGTAGCGTTGATATAATAGTGCGTGTACTGTGTATGGTTTATTCAGTTAAATTTTAATTTATTAATTCACATAAGTCCGAAAATTCATTTAAAATATAATTTTTGATATATATAAGCAAGGAAGATCGGATTGGACTCTTGCTTTATTGGTACTTTTATTTTTACCTTTACTTTTCCTAATTGTATCATAATTATTTGTGTAAAAATAAGGAAATAATCGAAGCAAGGATTCGTACTTTGTGGCAAATTACAAACCTTCAAACTCACACGTTAGTTTCGCTGTTGGGGTAGGGCTTGCCAACGGGAATCTTTTGTAAAAAATTAATTTGTCAGTTGGAAAATTAAGTAACTATTGCGGATTTACTTTAGTTCGGTTTGAAATAAACAGTCTCAGGGGTTATTACGGGTAAGTTTTTACTAGAATTGTATTTAATCCGGGTTTGTGTGTGTGATTTGAGTACAATCACATTTGTCGTGTAGAATGTGGAATTTTTGGGTATAGGAAGGAAAAGTTGTCAAGTCACTGTTGTATTTGTGACTTGTGTTGATTGTGTTTTGACATTTGGTGGCTGCTACTGTTTACTAAATTTTATCAAGGTTGTCAATATTTATTCTCGAATCAATACACGTTTTTAATGCAAATAATCGCTCCGAGTCACAATCAGCATTACGCAGCTGTTAACAACTAAATAATTTTGCTGTCAGCTGTGCTTACTCTAAAACTGACAGTAATGTGACATTTACCAGTTATTATACAGCTGATTTCAGTTTTGAAACGTTAAATTTTGAAGTCTGACTCTACTTCATACTTTGTTCGTTTCTTAATTAACTAAAAAATCAAACATAGCTGAATAGTATTTAGTTGTTAGTTTGCCTGTAGTACTGGGTGCAACATCGTTTTTATTGCAATGAATCGTTGTATAAAAACTATAGGCCAATATAAATTAAAATATAATACAATCTTTCGGTGATTAGATTAGTTTGATTATACTGATAGAATTTTGTAGAATTTTATGTGGAAGGATGAAGGAATAGGTTTTTAGTGCATCAAGAATAATAATTTGGTGGGTGGATCGCGTCTTCCCATCGCAGTTAAATGAAATATGTAAATCAATTCAATTGGGCTTACCTCGTTTCCTGACTATTACTGTTAGTTTCATTTTTATAAAAATTATCAGTGCATTTTCTGTAAATTAGTGCACATTACATGAGAAGTAGATATAATAGTGACCCAGACACCAGATCAACCTGAAAATATTTTTATTTTACCTTTATTAATTTGATTGCATGTGGATAAATGATTAGTTTTTATTAACACTCCGTCGTTCTTTATGTTTGATAAGGACAGCATTTTTTATTCATATTCATAGTAATAATGTTTTTGTTTGTTACAGGTCACCTTTATACACAATAGTATTGATTCTATTGGATGAATCGATAAATACAGTCAAAAGGAACAAGAAGTCAAGTCATTCGATGTATGGCATGATTGACGATGAATAATTGCGACGTTAAAAGTTGAAACTTACTAGTTTCTGCGCAAAATAGACTACTGATTTCAATACAAAGTGCATATAATTGAAATTGACTTAAAATGATTGCTGCTCCGAACCTCCATTGTCCGCATCTAACTTACCGAGCAGCTTTTCGTCGTCATCATCGATATCGGGGCAATACAGATGAAACTATCGATGATGTTTGTATGACTGATCGGGAATTTTCTGAGGAAGAAAGAAGATCGGCTGCTTCTGGAGAGCCAGATATTGGTGCTGCAAGACGGTGCCTTGATTCCAAATGCCCCCAAAAGTCCATAAGTTGTGACGAGTGTGACCAGTTGGGCATGCTTGAAAACACTGCCATAACACAAACTAGTAACCATGCTCATTATTGGAGATGTGTCGATCATCGATGCAGAGCAGTTTTATGTGGAAGACAGGGAAAGAATCATTCGCAGCAGCACTATTTGGTACTTAAATATATTTTTTCCAAAAAAATCCGAAATGATAAACGATTTTACTCAAACCAATACATGGAATATATTACTATCTTCGTTTTCGAAAACTTTTCCTCTTTTTAGGACTACCGGTCTCACATGCTTCAAGAAAACGTTGCATCTAAGCGTATTTGGTGTAACGATTGCGACCATGAAGTATTCCCTGATCACCGTAACCGTCGGAGATATCCTGCAGTATGGGTGCCCCCCGAAGGTTCAAATGAAGATTCTCCCAAAGGACTGTATAACATCGGAAACACCTGTTTTATGAATAGTGCACTACAGTGTATGACAGCGGTGACTCCTCTAAATTCGTATTTTTTAGGCCATAGCTGCAATTTAAAAGGTTTGTGTTAATTTAAAAAAAAATTAAACTAAAACTTAAACTAAATTTTTTGTGCCGCATTTTAAAACGTGTAAGAATGTAGTTATTATATTTTGCATTTTTGTATCAGGGAAAAATGTGGGAGGTAGTTATCTGTGGCTGTTAAATGAAATGTGGACTGAAACGCACCAGTCTTACCAAAAAGGAGTGATGCCTTCAAGGCTGCTTCATGCTGTTCGAGCAGCTCATCCGATTTTTAGAGGATTCCAACAGCACGACACTCAGGAGTTTCTCAGATTGTTTATGGACTCACTAGCCGAAGAAACGCGTGTACCTCATTTTTACCTAGAAAATATTGAAGAAAAACATCATCCGTCAGGTTCAGACGAAGGTATAATTTCAACCGTGATGTACATGGTAAATAAATTATATAATTTACAGTTAAAATTCATTTATTGTAGGGTCAACCACGTCAGACTCTGAAACAGAATCATTTGAGACTTGCGATTCGGGTAATGCGTCAGAGGAAACAATGTCTACTGATGTTCAAGCAAATGATTGTGCTGACAGTCACTCTGATACCAAAACAGAAGTTAAAATTCTTATGAAGTCAATAGTGTCAGAAATTTTTGATGGTCAAGTGGAATCTTCTGTACAGTGCCTTTCTTGTAAACAGTGAGTGTACTCTTAAGTTTTTTCCAAATCTGTCAAAATTAATTTTCAGTGTAGATCAAATTTTATCCGTCCTTTTTTATGCAGAACCTCGTCACGCTTTGAAGTATTCCAAGATTTAAGTTTACCAATTCCTACAAGAGAAGAATTAGCAGCTCTTAAGACCGCTGAACGATTTGATGAGGAAGGACATCCAATCGGTTGGTTTGGGTGGATATGGGATTGGATGAGAAGTTTCTTTTGGGGTCCATCACCAACCTTAGAAGATTGCTTTTCCGCATTTTTTTCCTCAGATGAACTAAAAGGTATATTTGCTATTTATATTTGTAATGAAGATAATATTCTTAATTGCTTTCTTACAACATTTGCGTTTAATTTGTAGTAAAATGAATTAAAATTTTGTGTTTACAGGGAAAAACATGTACTCGTGTGAAAAGTGTAAAAAACTTCGGAATGGAGTTAAAAGATGTTCCCTATATAGATTGCCTGAAGTGCTTTGTGTTCATCTGAAACGATTTCGAATGTATGAATATAGTGGGGGTATGGGATTTTCTGGAAAAGTCAGTCAATATGTTCAGTTTCCGTTAGAAAATTTGGATTTAAAACCATTCCTACATAAAGGTATTATTTTTATTAAGAAATGAATGTATGTAGAATGTAGCCCCTCAACTTTGGCATTGATTTTAATTGTTTTGCAGATTGTCCAAATCAACTGAGCAATTATCAGCTAATGGGAGCAATTTGTCATATTGGGTCATTCCTTGGTGGACATTATACAGCTTACATTCGACGTGGATCGCAGTGGTACCTTTGTGATGATTCTAGAGTGGTTCCTGTATCGCCGGAAACAGTGGCTGACTCGGAAGCTTACGTTCTATTTTACCAGTAAGTTTTGTTCCAGTTACCACTTACCAGTAACCTCTTTGATGAAATATTTTATCTTCATTTTTTTATTATTGCAACATTTTGACTTTTTTAGGAAATGGGACGAAGAAGACGAATCAATTAAACAACAATTACTGTCTGAGTGGTCCATAGCTGATAATGAGAACAAAACTGATATGAAATTCCATTTAATATCTCGAAAATGGTTGACACAATTCCTATGGGGTGAAGAGGCGTTTCCGCTTGATAATTCTGATGTCGTTTGCCCCCATGGTTATATTGTTCCATATGAAACCGTCCATCTAGGGGCTACCTGGGTGCCCGAGCCTGTCTGGAATTTAATAATAAGCCGGTATGTAAATAATCAATAGTATTTACGCACATACATCATTAACTCAAGGATATTGTGCAATATATGGTTTTAATGACCATAATCAATGTATGTAATTCTGTGACATTGAGACCGAAATTTTTCCATTATAACGTCAACAGCCAACATTAATGTCAATTTTGTGGTGTTTGTTTGTTTTGTATCATTAATAATATCCTTGTGCGTTTTTATTTAGATATGGAGGAGGGCCGGATCTGGTACACAGAGAAGAATGTGTTATATGTGCGGCTTCGTGGAAAAAGTACCAAAAAAGTAACTTAAAGCCAAAAGGAACACCTGAGTCGTCAAATTCAAATAGTGAATATATTTTGATGGAAGGCAGGGGCCGTCCATTGTACATACCACGGGAAAGTTCAGATACATAATATTACTACCAAACTAATGCCAGTTCAAGTAATAGCTATGCGATTTAGCAATAACTGCTAGTGATACTACTTTAGATACACAAATGTAACATATTATGAAAAATCTACTATTTCCGAGCAGTCTTATAACTTAACTACGGTGTATTTACGATTAAAGTTATAATATTGCTATTTATCTTACGTATAGGTTCTTCTGTCATATTACACGATACAGTTACAAATAATTCAGCTGCAACATTTTTTGACATACCGTTTTGGTTATGTCACAATCCTGTATGTTGTGAAATGAACAGTGTAGAGTAAGTAGAGTATCGTAAAGTTATAGTTTAATTTTAGGCCACCTTCTACCAGTTAGAATTTCGAATTATTACTTGAGTCAATATTAAACGATATGATTAATTAATTATCCTAGTAAATCACCTACTAAATTTATGCGAAATTAATAGATTGTTGAAAATGTAGCGAATAAATCCAGTTTACAATTATAGTTGCGTTTAATTACGCCAGCATAATTTTTATGTAATAATTTATGGTGCAGTTACTGACATAATGTAATGTAATCATTCAGTTTGTAATACCAATTTTCTGAATTACAATTACAAAGTTCATTCAGTTTATTTGTGTACAAATATTAATTCAACTAAACTAATTAATTAATACGTTTCTGGACAATCCAACTAGACTCTGTTTGGTTTATAATTGAGAAAGTATCTGAATCGTACCTATTTTTCATGCTCCCAATATATTGTACACTGTCATTCCATAATTATTATTAATTATCATCTTTGAGTAGCAATGTTGTGATATTTATACCATAAATTTAATATTCTCTGTAATTTCAATTTTCTTTAAATTGTTGTATTGCATGCCTAACTGTAACGTAAGTAGATGTTGTGAATGTACATTTATGTCGATTTTAAATGATACCTACTATGCATATCTACTTATTCGTGGGAACACATGTCATTTCCATCTCCAAGTTAGAATGTACTTAAATCTGAGCGTTAAATTGTATCTCTTTGTTATAGTATCTTGTAATTTTGATTGTGTGTACTTTTACTACTTTCGTACTAATAATGCAGAATGCCTATACTGCACTCTCATTGTTAACTAAAAGATAGTTAGTAGTAGGGTCGCATTGTGCTTCTGTGCTCCAATTTGTTAAAATTGTTATTGTTTGGATTTTGATCAGTGTGAATTAATTTGTAGGTATTTATTAAATGTTGTGTTTCGCATGAATACCAAATCATAAGAGTAATTAATTTATTGGTTGTTGTTAGACAAAGTTTATTGTATCCAAATGAGTGTTGATGAGATAGGTAAATATTAAGTATGCAATTTCAATAAAATAATGCCTTCATTAAACAGTAAAGAAGGCTTAACTAACAATATAAATACTTAAAATGTGTTCATAGCATACTGTGATTTATTTGCATACAAATAATATTTGCATTATACTTTGAAAAGTTTATTAAAATCAATCCGTAGTCCTCAAATCACCAATTGTCATGTCCATGCAAAATCATGTAATACGTATGCATGTAAATATTTGTGGGGAGTTAGCTTTTAAGAGTTGTGTTAACTTTGAATGTTGCCATTGCCATCACATTCCATTAAAAAACAAAGAACAAAGAAAGACTTTATCACAGTTTCTCGGATTCTCCGCATGAAAGAACCTAGAAAACTGCTACAAGCAATTTAGAGAGACAACGTTCTGGAATTTTAGAAAATCAGGAAATCAGAAAGTGTAAAGGTAATAATTCCTTATTGTATGAAATATGTCCAAGAAAGAGACAAAAATTAACCAACAAATTATTACATTTAATTAAATATTATAATTACGATATGATTTTAAAAAATAGCTAAACGAACGGAAAACAGTAAGCCATAAGGCTTTGTCAGCAACAAAATGGATCCAAAAATGCATGATATGGAAGAAGAACATTTAGGAGAAGACGAAGGAAAATTCAGTGGTTCAGAAGCTGGTGAAGATTTTGTGCCGTATCCACCTGGTATGGCCAATTTATTAAAAGAGGATATCCGAGACCAACTTCCACCCATGGAACCTGAACCTCCTATGGTCAAAGTTATTGGAAGCGTTACCGAAGGTACCGGTATTGCCCTTCCGACTCAAATACAAGTATGATTTTACAGTACGCATATATATACCGTAACGAAATCCTGTTAATTTTCATTCTTAAAAATAAACGCACGCATATGTAAATTATAATTACACCCTTTACTTTATATCAGCACATCATCGGAAGAGAGCTTGACAATCCAGGACTATTGACACGTTTGGATTTGCAAAGTTTACCAACCCAACAGTACCTGGAGAAAACTGTAATTCCCATCGTCATGCAAGGTATATACAGCATTACCTGAGAAAATTATACCTGGACAATTTTCAGTCTTTATATCAATCCATTTAAATTACAATTGTGTTCAACTTAAAGCGATAAGTGTTAATACTCTATGCATGTAACTGACATTTATTATTTCATGTAGGTACATACATATATACAAGAGCTGTATGTATATTCATTACTTAACCTAAACTAAATAACAATTAAGACAATTAGCAGATATTATTTTTTCTAAATAATATTTTCTTCTTAGAAGATAAACGGACATGGAAAGAATATGTGTATTTTTCATTGTTACGGTAAAAGAACTATGAATTAAAAGCAAAATGGTTTGTTGTGTTCATGGAAGGTATGGTGGCACTCTGCAAGGAACGTTCGCCGGATCCTATTGAGTATATGGCTGCCTATTTGCTTCGTCATCGGGAGAAATTCAAAGCCTAGATACTGTCTCTTACTGGTTTGACAGTCAAAGTGCCTAATTTACATAACACCTGTGAATCCTTTCCTCCTGCTCCGTAAACTACCCCTCGCCACAAACGACAGTGAAGAACGTGCCAACATATTGTAATGGAAACACAATGGGTGTGTAGAATCCAATCTGTTTGTGGTTTATGAATACATATGAAGATCTCTTTTATATTCTTTGCTTTTCATAAATGAAATATATAGAAAATACCCTCGTTAAATAAAGCATATGATATTGCTCACATTTTCTCAAGTTGTAATAACCTTTCCATCTCATTTTTTACCACATGTACATTTTACCTCATGTAATTATTAATGTCTCTGTTGGTTTTACTTTGTACTAGCAAAGTTAGTATACCTAAAGTAGTATATAGTCATTTTATTAGTACGTTATGTACCATTATAATAATGGAATATTAACATTCATGAAGGGCGAGTTGAATAGATTCAGTGTTCAGTAAAAAGCATTATTAGGTATACAAAACGAATGCGGTATTTTGTTTTGGAACTGGGTTAACTTATTGCATACAAGGGTATTGTGTTGATCCATGTATAAAGTGAGATGGAAACAACTGTCTTTTACAGGCTAAGCCGTTCATTTACATAAAGTAATGATAGCTATAGACGCTGACTATCTGAAGCAGGGAAAAGAATAGGTAATCTAATCACTAATCAGCAATCCGTTTGACTCATCATCAATGTATCGTTTCTTCAGCTTGAATCGATATATGAAAATGAACTTAATAAACAAAATACAGATGTGAAATGAGGATCTACATATATATTGGCATTCCTCCCTCCCCAAAGTTAGCAGATTAGTTTTATTCGTTACATACAAACATACATTGATACTATTACGATTGCAATTG
The DNA here is from genome assembly GCA_019776165.1 of Pogonognathellus flavescens. NCBI lineage: Eukaryota > Metazoa > Arthropoda > Collembola > Entomobryomorpha > Tomoceridae > Pogonognathellus > Pogonognathellus flavescens. The sequence continues at coordinate 11,918 of JABASD010000656.1, read as the reverse complement.
AATAAACATATACGAGTACGAGACGGGTTCCTTTAAATATAGGTATCAAATATTAATTAATATGTATTCATTCATATATACAGCTTCTGCATATAATGATAATGATGTATAGAATACAAATAATGGTATAGGTAATATTATTTCCAGGAGTAAGTATGGCACATAATGTTGAAGTGTGCCAGCAACAAGGGGTCGTCAACGACTCATCATCATCGCATCAGTTACAGCATAACGATAATTTATTTAGCTAAAAATTTATACTTCACAGTAAGCAACAAGTGTAACTGTAAAAGTAGGATAGGACTGCTCCGGTACATGGCAATCTCATTGTTAGCATTTTAATTTTACATTTACATGAGTGAGAGTACATGAAATCTTCTTCATTGTTAATTTAGTGTAAAGCACATCTGTTGAAAATAATAAAAATGTCATCGTTTACTGAAAATTCAGACGAGGCAGAAGTGTGCGATGCTTCACATCAACAGCTAATCCAACTCAACGTTTCGCAAACACCTTTAACATCAATTTCTACTGCGTCACATCAAGAAGAGGACGATCATAGTGAATTACTAATTAATAAAGCTACAGATACAACAGCTACTACTACTAGTGAAAATAGCAATAGTAATGTGTGCAATATTGTTATAAAAGATTATCCAGTGCTGAAAATTCAAATTCCGGTTTTTTCCCAGAGTGATGCGAAATTGTGTTCTACAATTGTTCCGATACATGCTAATAGTAGCAGCAGTAATAATATTAACATTTCAGATTTAGATGTGAATGATTTAGACTCGCAAGAATATACGAAAAATGATGTTGGGATGTCTTTGTTGGAGGAAAACAAGAATAGTGTTGTGAATTTAGCGGACCTTGAGCTTTCTAAAGAAATACGAAGTGGTGGTAGCGGAAGTGAAAGTCCATTTGAGATGAGACATGGTGATTTGTTAATTCCTCAATCGGAAATAAGACAAGAGCACCAACAAATGATTTCTTACCCAAGAATTTATCCAGTCAAAGAAGAAAAACTGTCAGAAGACGACCGTATTCTTACTTCCGAAATGGTGGCCGAAATCTTACCGCCACCTCCAATGAGACAGTCAATAATCATACAGAATTTCGAGCATCCTAATAGCAACGCTACTAGTCAAGGCCAATCTGTGGATTCCCTAAGCGGAGAATCGTCTTTTCAAGATTTAGACCGAAATGTTGTTCACTTAGCGTCTAGAAGGAGTATTGAAACCGCAGATGGGGATTCGCCTGGAATTGGAAACAGTCTACAAACCATTTCTTCTATGCCCACAGTCATTCGAGCACCCCCTGAAGAATATTTGTATCAAAATATGATGCCACATCATCACCATCCACAAATAATGCCTAGTCATGGACAAATTGATGTCGAGGGTCATGAAATGTACTGCAATGACGAACTTGGTTACTCTGCTGTTCACATTGAAAGACTTCCTAATCCTAGACATTGGCGAGCAACCAGCCAAACGGAAAAAGGTTGTAAGTTGCTCTCAATTCTGTAATATCTGTAAAAAACTCATGCAAAAAGTTAATTGTCTCAAATACAGGTACAAAATGATTTTAATGTTTTAATTTATATGCATGCACACAGATTACAAAAAATCGGCGTGTGACCGGGAGAGAACAAGAATGCGGGACATGAATCGGGCATTTGAAGCGCTTCGGCAACGTCTTCCTTATTCAAAACCCCCTGGAAAGAAATTATCTAAAATTGAGTCTCTCAGATGGTCCATTCGGTACATCAAATACCTCCAGTCGATTTTGGAATACAGTAATCCCGTCATGGGTCCTGGCTGTAGCGTTCCGTATGGACCGACTCCAGGGCAAATGAATTCATACGAACAACAACTGCAGCAAGCTCAACCTCCTATACATTATTCACATCCTTATCCAAATTCTTACAGCCAAATGTGTCCACCTGTGGGACATTATAATCCTCCACCGCAACAGCAGCAGCATCCGAATAATATGCCCTTAATTAATACAGAAGCTTCCTCAGGGAATTCTTCAGACTTTACGAGCTTACCCGCAGACTATTGCATACAAAGTCTGCCTTATTCTCAATTGCATGCTCCTCACACTCCTCAGTCAGTAGAAACGTCTCAAGGGGCAGCCCAACAACCTCAACCACCATACTATCACGGAGGTAATTAACTTACAGACATCCTCGTCTACTTTCTTCGAATTTAGAAGACTAAAGCAAATTCCAAACATTTATGATAAAGTTATAAGTACAGATAAGTGTAGACCTTTGTATACATTCCGTAGTCAATTCTTTTAACCATTACAGTCAGGAAAATGTCATATATGTGTAAAATCTATTACAGATACACCCAGCCTCTATAAAACTAATACTAGTCAGATATTAGTCTTTTAATAGTTTATCAATAATTGTTTGAATATTAAAATTGTGATTTAGCTATCACTGCTGTATAAACTCAAATAAAAGTACGTTAACCTTACATAACGTGTCAAATCCAATATTTGTTCTCAAACCAAACCTCAATGTACATACATTTTCATGCAATTTTACTCTACAGTATTTAACATGCAATTCATTTTGGAATCTTGTGGAATTTTTTCAGCAAGAATTATTACTAACATAACTAGAGCAATCGGAGCAACATCCTGATCAGGGTATCTACTACTGTATATCTAAACTGCCCAACTGAGTAAATACATCCGAATTTATTTGCACAGTAGTAGCAATAGTAAATAGATTGTAAAACAATGTTACTACCTAACATAAATCCATCACACAAATACCAAAGTATCCACCTGGAACCGTAAAGCATCTAAATTTTAGTTGAGAATGATAATTATGATTGCGAAGCACGTGAGGATGTAAGTAATTGCAAGAAAGTTTAATTACAATAACTATTAATGATGGCAATTGTGCTGTGAAGTTTTGAACTCGCAGGTTGCAGACGACGACGGGACGCATATGAAGTGAAGGATGACCAATGGGTATCTTGGGTACACTGCAAATAAATAAAGCAGTCTACAAAGTTAAAGATGTAATGCAAGTAGAGGCTTTACGTATTAGTCATCCATTTAATAGCACGCTGTCGTACTTTCTTTTGTTATACACAGATTCCCCATTCGCCATGCAACACTCGTCCCATTTATCTTAACATTATGCTCCAACAACATTACACGTAATCTGTGTTTGCGAGGAAGAAGCCTTACTTTTGCTTCTAATTGTAATAAGTCTAGAAGGAAATGGATTTGTCGTGTCACAGTCCATTCAAAGTCGCAATGTGATATTTTATATGTCCTCCTCGTGCTTACTGAAAAATATGTCTAGTAATAGAATCTCTTGCCGCAGACTGAAGCAAAGCAAAGTCATCAGCGTCACGCGTAGGCTTAGGCGTGTACAATATTGTAAGTAAAGCAAAAAATCCTAAAAATAATCCTTTACACCCATGAACAAACCTACACAACACACACATAGAATTTAATATTACTATTACTATAACACACCAAGTATATATGTACTTACAATACAAGAAGATTTTTGCCGAGTGTATTTCGGCGAAATATTATTTTTCTTTTAGCTATGCGGTAATAATGTGGTGGTGGGATGATGACTTCATACCATACGCCACGACTGACTCTGTATTAAAATAATGGTAATTACATTATATTGCAGTTTGCACAGCTTTTATAGTTTCAGTTCAGTCGAGTTCAGTCAGAAAGACTTTAACCATGCCTTTTCCTTATAGTACCTATATATATAGTTCATTTGCTTTCGGGGAACATCACATTTAGAGAGTATGTACTATATAATATTATTAGTCAACTTGTAATAGTATAACATAACAAAGATTCACATTCCAGGGACACAGCAGTTTAGTATCATCAACCCGTTCGTTGTTGGTTCAAGTTCAAAGAATTTTCCGCAGAGCCGTTTATTTTGTTCCTTGTGTGTGTCTGTGTAGCCACCAGCATCAGTGTAGAAGTGTACCGGGTGTTGTGTACTGTAATGTAAGCTATTTGCCATTATTATTCTATTAGGACAATAACTCACCATGTCATTTCTATTCCATACATCACTTATGTATTATTAACTCATCCGAACACGTAACAACAGTTTAAATAAATGCATGAGGGGGGACAAACCGTGGACAAACCAACTTTAACGAACAAACTATCCTCTATTATAATTATAATACTCAACTGTATTTGTGTACACGTATAAATATTTCTGTATATTAAGTGTCTCTATCTATGTACAATAGGTACTGTGTACTTATAGAAGTATCTACATTTACAATTTGTTGGCGTATTCTCTCATGTGGACCGTACTTGTGACTTTTATTTAGTAGACTCGTATTTATTTAATCATACCCGTATTATTATCTTCCTTAGTCATTCTAATTGCATTTCTATGCATATCCGTACATGCATATTAAAGCTGAGTCACTAACAGTCACATAGACTTCGGGCAATCTGTATCTGTAGGTATGCACATTAAACTCAAACTCAGCAGACTACAAAATAAATACAAATTGTGTAAAGTGAACAATTCGCTTATATTTTATACACACACACTCTGTACACACACAGAAGAACGGAACACATAAAACACAGTCACAGTCACAGAGTTTTAGTCTTTGTTGTCCAGTTTTTAGCATCAGCAAGTCCAATTCAATGCATTAGTATTGTAGTCTCTCTCTCTCGACTCTTCTCTCTCTGGCTTTTCATTTCATCTCATTCATTTTGATTTCATTTGATTACATTGTTGTATGTGTAGGTATGTACGTAAATGGAATTTATTTCTTTGTAGTAGTAGTAATGTAACACAACGCTGTAATTTGCTATTATGTATATATAAATGTTTGTCAGGGTATATGTGTACTGTATGTGTGTAGTATACCTGAGAGAATATTGTGAATAGCAATGAATTTATTGCATTGCCACTTTATGTACTTGTATTTTAGTTTAGTAGACGAGAGGACCGCCCCATGGACAACAGACAAAAGGATTTAAACCGACACAGACAACGACATCATACAAAGTATGCAATTGGACCGTGGTTCTCGTGGTGTATAGTGGCACAAGTGCAAAAAGTGTATTCGGAAAAGGGCAAGATAAGAACTACACGGTTTGTTTACACTTTCAGTCTCCATAACTACATAGAAACGACAGGGCGACTGCTTTAAAGGACAACGAGGCAGAGGAGGATATGCCTTTTACCCGTTTGGTTCCTTGTTGACTTACTTAAAAACAAAAACTGCATACAGCAATCCAATAACAATATTAACCGACTCATTTAACTCGGATCCGCTGTTATGAGCAGCAATAGACTCGGAAAAACATTCAAAGCTTGTTAGCAAATAGCTGCCTCTGCCTAGTTAGTTAATCCAAAGTATACTTCGTATTTTTCCCTAGATTAAATATCCCTTTAACTTTGTAAACCAGATATAAAGAGGGATTTGTATTGGAATAGTTTGTAGGAGTAGACAATTCAGAATATATACACAAAGTACAGTAGAACAAGGGAAGAGGCACTCATGGAAGCGAAACCGACAACGACGAGGAGTTCACCTACTTGAGCAATCAGACAAAACAAATCTTGAGTTGAGATCGAGTATTATCTGCTGTTTTGTGTGCCAGTTGCCTTGCTGTAGACGAAAATTGCAACATTCTCGCAGTCCATTGTCTATTTTACTCAAGTACAGAGTCAAAGAGAACATTGCTAGTTTAAATTGGTTCTGAGGTGCTCTATTGTGAGATTGTGACTGTGTGCATCGTCCTCGTCTTGTTTTTATTCTTCTTCGTATCTTCTTCTTCTTCGTCCTTTTGTGCTCCAACCAAAAAGTTTACTATATCGTCCTACCACAGAGAGAACATCTATCTATATACGGAATAAGGACCTGGTGACTACTCTTTTAAAATATTTTTTGTCTTTATATACTCAAATACTGAGATTTCCACTTGTTATGCTATATGTAGTCCTCGTATGTATATGCAGTATGCAGTTTTGTTGTTGTGGGCATTGTTAAATATATTATAAGAAACTATTTCACTGCCACTACTGCAATCGTGTGGTAATAGCACATCTTGAACCTTTTATGTCTCATCGTATCGTGAATACCAGATATATACATAATGGATAGATAGGTACACTTCTTGCAGTTTAGTTTAGTTCTTCTAGTAGGACTCGAGGACTTTTACCAGTTGAGAAACCTCAAGACAAACGAATTCTACAAGATTCGATTTAAAATCTTCATTCTAAGTTTCTGTTTTCTTCTGTTTGCAGTCCCAGTTGTACTTCTACATGTTACGCCGGATGTCAAACTGCTGGTACTACACCATTAAGAATATAGGAGACTAGTTTCCTGCCCGAAATTTAATTTCAGAGTGGAATTTCAGGTATTTCACTATATTACCCCGCGGTTGTCTTTCTTAAAGTAACGCTCTATTTATTATATATATTGTAGTAGTAAACTGTGTGTAATGTTTTCAAGTGTAAGTAGCATTTCATTATTGGTTTGTGTGTTTCATTTTCTTTTTGTAAGTAATAGTACCGAGTCTTTATTGTTCTATTGTTGTTTTGTGACTTGACTTGTTTGTTTGCGGTGGTTGTGTAAACGCGACTATTTAGAAATGTTTTTCAGTTTGGTTGATACTGGATTTTGTGTCAGAAGACTATTCTCCTTTTCTGTGTGTTGGAAATGAGAAACTTGTTTTCTACGTTTGTTTGACAGCATTACTTATTATTTGTTTCTTTATTTTCTCAGAGAACTAAAAATACAACCAGCTTTACAAAGGCTGGCATATTTTACTTTGAAGATAACCAATCCTAATCTTTCAACCGCATTGATATTTCCGGTGGTCATTTGGTCAGTAGTAGCAGAATACACACATACTACTAACTATACCACATTGAAATAATCTCAAGTTATAAAAAGCCGCAACCACTCCGTCTCAACCATGTCTTCTGAATCTAAAGATAAACCGCAAGATCTCATAGAAGAGATAACATTTACGTAAGTGATGTATCTGTATTATTGACAAATTTAATTCATTTAACTTACATGCGTCACTTTAATGGTATGTCTCATGTGATTATTTTAACTTTACTTACAATCTTCCGTGAATTTTTAATTTGCAGTGGCAAAAATCTCTGGGATGCTGCCGCAGAACGAAGAGCAGCGGAATTGAATGCAACAGGACGGTCTAAGAGACTCAGGATTGATGACGTGCGTACGATATTTCTTGTTGGCTCCAAATCGTCTGTAAGTGTTCTCTCTAAACTGGATCTCCTACAATTAGACATGTCTGATTAATATTCATATACGTAAATCTAGCGAATTCATGCCGTATGTGGTACATATGCAATCTGCATACATGCAAAACACCGCGAGATGAGTAATGTATTGTGTAGATAGAGATATCAGACGTCTGTCATGTTTTTATAGCTCGGAGTTTCGTAGCGTTACAGTTTTTTTGCATGAGACAAGGATGAATAGTGAATAGATAAATAGTGGTATGATTTAACATTGATAAATCTATTTCTAGAAATGACATCATCCCCCTTGCGCCATAAATTACGGTATATATCCCTATAGCCCCAGAATACCTGTATATATATATGTATATATATGTAGTTTAAAAATGTCTTGATGTATGTAGACTACTGTATAGGTATTGCATTTAAATTGCTACATATTCATATGACCCTTAATGTGTATGAATGTCACGATTTCAGAGCAAATTATAATGTGCACCTGAGAAATAAGTATAACTAATTCCTAATTGTATACACGAATGACTGGTATGGAAAAAACCGCCTGTAAGAAAATTAGAAGTTTTAATAGGTCTAGCATAGTAGAGCAATGTATCTTATTGGAAGGTAAAGCAAAGACAAACTGTTTTAGCTCAAGGGATAACAAATGTTGCTGTGCGATCACTTTGTAGTAGGTATTATTAAATTAAATGGGATATGGTCGTTATCCTATAACTCCAACGTGCAATTAAACACCTGGAAAATCCATACTGCTTTTGTTACAGTATTATTATTGCAACACAGGTAGCTTACAATATGCTAAATAGTAATTAGTCTTTGCAATTCTTCCGACTAATTATTATCAAGTCAAACATTATGAATAAACCTTTATGTTTTTTAGAGACTTTTTCAGCAATTTAACAAAACACTGTATATAGAACATAATGTCTAACGTAAGAAACAGGTTCCTCCAGAGTCGTGTTGTCTTAAATCAACATCCGTTTCTGGAAAATGGATGTAATTTTAATGATGAGGTATAGGAACAAACATAAAAGAAAAGTATAGTAGTAGTCACATGAGTTTGTGCATTATGGTAATTGGTAATGGTGGAGGTAGGTGTAAATAAAGAATGAGTGATTGATTTATGTGCGTTAGTGCCCAATGGGTCATTTAAAAATAAAGGGAGCGCAAGGAATAAATCAATTACTAATAGTTGTGGTCTCTATCAAGAACATTTTTGTAATGGCTTGAGTGATAAAGCATTCAGCAAAAGTGACGAAGTTGGTTTTTTCAATACCAATAGCTATCGTAATTATGTATTGGGAATATTGGCTGACATTATTTATTATATCTACATAAAAGAGACCTAGGTTAGGTATATACATGTAAAAGATAAAGAAATCTTGCCCAAAGCACGTATCTTTCTATCTGTGTATTTTATTTTGTATACAATAATTGACAACTGAACGAACATGAACATTATGTGCCCTCTTTTTAGTTCTTCAGATAAACAGTAATGCCTATGTAGAAGTGCATTTTTAAAATACCTACGAGTTAATCGTAGCTAATTTGCATCTTGACTCGTAAGGTAATTAATATTTTTATAATTGTGGATTGCCTGATGGAAAAGTATATAGGTATTAATGATTATGCGTATGTTGCTGTTTATAATAAGTGTAGTAGCTCCTATAGTGAGTCAGTCAATAAAAATAAGAGTGAGTTGACCTTTGCCTTATTATGACCTTAAGATCATCATCTGCCGTCTGCAAATATATAGATTTATATGTAGATATACCTATACATGGGAATTCAAATCGGCAAAAGTGCATGGAATATATGTTTTTTGTTTCCACTGTAAAGTTGAAGTTGAATGCTTAAAGATCATAAATGTCAAGAAAATACATCAAACGAATTTCCTATTTGTTATTATAATTTTAACCGCACTTGCCGTTATATTACTACGGATGTGTACTGAAGGAAATGGAAATGGTATACGGACATGAGTGAGCAATTTGTTTGTTTTTGCATATCGTTATTGCTTATTATAATGTGTGTGTGCATGCAATTTACTGTGTGTACAAGAATGCATTTTTATCAGTTTATTTAATGATTAGTTTCATCAAATTGCAATCGATTGTCTTTATAACTGCTTAAAAATCCATTGCGCTAATCAACCTGTCATGTTACGTCAATCAATAAGTAAACATTAACATTTTTCTCACTATATAGCGTACTGTGTGCGTGAGTTTGTCTTTATCAACGTTCGTATGTAAATAAGTATATAGGCAAGCTTTATCCAATGAATATAAATTCTCGATTTGCATGGAAAATTTGCGGAAGTAATTTGCGTATGCTAAACGGAAACTTTTTTGGTGCGTGGGGATTGAAAAACTAAAATAACCACTCTGAAAATAACTACGAGAGTAGATACATTTAACGGTTCACTGGAAACATGATTTATTTAGCTTCTAAAATAATTATGGGTAAAAATACACTCACCCCTTTCATTATGAGACTTTGACCCTATAATCATTTAGGTGACTATTTAAATATCGTTTCATATGAAAAATTGGCATTACATTAATTAATATTCTATAATATTAAAAATTATTGCTAATTCTTGAACTTGGGGGACTTCCGCATTAGTCCAAGTAGACATAAATAATATTTCATAATTTCATGTCTATACACAGTCAATTCCAATTCAGAGGTTATAGAACTCACGTCTTGGCATTTATTACCATTTACTAATAAATGTTTGTTACCTCGATTTTTCACCGTGAAATTATTGTTAGCTTTTCAAATCTATATTTTAGTAAGGAATACAGTAGATACGTTTATAGTCTCTCGTAAGTAACATTAGTTAATATTATTACAGCACTACGTTATAAAAATATGAATCAAGGTATAGGTCAAGATACCATTAAAATATTTAATAGAGGTGCTATCAACTGATCTAATTTATTGTCAATATTATTGACCTGTACACTATACCTGTGTTGATATTACATAAGTACATCGTACACGATGTTATTGTAACCTCTGTAGTAGTGTAGGTATAATTTCTTTAATTTTACGACACTATACACTATACAATATACAGACAATACACGAGAATGCTTCTTGTAAGTATGTCCATGTTAAAATATTGTTGTCTCATGAAATATGCAGGTGAGAGTATATAGCAGGAGACAAAAACACGTGTTATGAAACAAAGAATGAATGATTAGTAGCCTACTAGACAAATCGTGATTTGTATCTCATGTGTGGTGTGTCCTTACGAATTTATTTTTATTACTTTATGTCTGTGAAGTTTTATTGTTAAAATGTAAATTGGTGTGTGCAAGCCAGGCATTTATAGCTAATGACAAATGAGTTATAGTTATAGGCACGCACATTCTATTGTCTGCAAGAATATTAAAGCTACAACTAAATTGACAAAATAGCAACAGGAAGGATAAAAAAATTTGACCTACGATACTTATACACACGTTGACATTAATGTTCAATATAATCATTCTATTACTGCATTGCTCGCATATGCATAATATTTAGCAGGGTAAGTGTATGTTGTTGGACAGGACACATTTACAATTAGTGATTTACAACTAAATTCACATCGATGACGCTACAATGTCTTTTTAAATGTTGAATGAGATTGGAAAAGTACCTCTATGTACGAATCGATTGATTCTGTGGGAGAGTACAGATAGAATGCAAGCGTTAATGTGTTATAAAGGGTTGAAAATAATAAAAATGTTAATAATGTAAATAAGTTTAGAGTGATCATACGCATTACCATACTATTTATAATGATAGGGATGAATGTATATAACTCATTACTGTATGCAATGGTGTGAGATATAGTGTATTTGTAACAGATACCATATACCTATGTACAATGCAATCAAGAGACGTATTCATGTAATAAACAATACATCGTATTATATCAAAATGAAACGAGAGGCAGATCAGTTAATTTAAATATTAATGAAGTAGTGATGCCTATACTATACCTATATACTTTAAAAGTGTTTTGTAAGTTACTCTACGAGTCTCGTTCTAATGAACTTGTCTGTGTTATTATTTATAATGTTCAAAGTTTACACACAAACTGGTCTGTGTGTACTTGTCTTGTATAAATGTGATCTTTTAATTGCATTCTGTGTATTTCTGTGTGTACACGTTGTATTTTTATCTATTTACAGGGGAAAAGTACATTGATATGCCGACTATTAGAGAAAACCGAGGCTCCTCGACCTACCTTGGCACTCGACTTCACTTTTGCAAGGAGAACGACCTCAGATCTCGTAATTGCTATTATGGATTTGATTTCATATATTATTACTGGCAACTATTCTTCAGACGTTTTTGGCAGATGAAAGAGTTATCACTAGTTACAGTTCTTTTAAAATGCTTTGATTTTATGGCTCTCTCTTTCAATTTACTGTAAGTTTCGTATATTCACTTTTGTAGGACAGTAAGTAACTGCAAGTCTCAAGTCTACATTAATATTTATGTGTGCGATTTTCTGATTTGATTTGATATATTATGATGAGATGCGTCTGCACAACACTTTTATTTCCATTATAAATTAACTGCGCTGCACTTTTGTAGAGATTTTAAAAATCCGACGATCTTGATCTTGAAATGATGT